>CM076573.1:878467875-878682065 GCA_034641835.2 Pinus albicaulis
TTTTTTCTATCCACCATGGCCTTAAAAATTACAATGAAGTAACACTTGGAATGGAGGAAGAGCTCATTTTTGGTTATCTAGGTTTGATTTTTCCACCCATGAAGCATTTTTGTAGATGGCCAAATCCCATTAAAAAGACAAAGAGTGCCATTCCTTCAATACAAAAAGTTGTGGGCATATACCTGCAAGTTCCAACACTCGAATGTCCTTTGATTTCTCCACTATGAAGGCAACATTGAGGGGCACCTTTTTCTTTGAGGGAATAGAAAGGCTAGGCTTCACCTCATCCTTGAATTGATGGGATTAGAAGGAGGAGGGCATACTTTTGCATAGGGATCCTCCAAGAAGGCTTAAAACCAAAATCACGATAGTATCCTTGCTTATGACAAAATCCGTGGGAAAGAAACTATCAAGGAGTTGCCTTCTTGCATAGAGTCCTTTCTAATGGCTTGGAGGGAACCCTCTCTTTGCTGTATCCATGAATTCAATATAAACATAGAACCCATGGATTTCATTTGAAAATGGAAGGATTCCCCTTAATGGCACCTCCTGAAGACTTGAAGATCTGTAGTGACTCTGCCTTGTTTTTTAAGATTCTTTTTAGATAGGAGTGCAATGGTATTAGTCGAATGAAGACCATATTAGAGTTGAAAGTATTATCTAGTGTTTGTGTAAGTTGTGACTCTTAAAATGTGATGGTGGCACCTCATTTGGTTTGATATGCCATGGATATAGCCGGTGACCACATGCTCTCTCTAGTTATAGTTTTAACTACCAATCCTAATGTGGTCCCAGCTCATCCATTGACTCATTTTATTGTCATTCTCATTTAATTAGGGTTAACGATTGCAAGCATGATGACAAAGCACTCATTCAATGTCTTATTGACCCATTGATGAGTGTTTTTAATGTATCAAATGCAGGTTCAACCATAATTTGAGTCTTGAGCTCAGGATATACTTTGTCAAACTTGAATCTCACATTCAACCTCGTATTTGAAGCAATGGATTTACAAACCCTTGATTTCATGAACTATCTTGACTCTTGAAAATTTTCTAACTCCCTAGTTTCTTATATCAATCCCAAAAAGGAGACAACATGCAAATCTAAACTAGTTAATTAGTTGGAAAAAAAATGTTATCATAAACCTTTTGCAGAACAATGTTTAATGGCTTGGAGGGATCCCCTCCCTTCATTATTTCTATGAATTTAATATTTAAAAAAAATATGTGGATAATATGGAGGGGTTCCTCTAAAAGGGACCTCATAAAGACGTGAAGATCTGCTATGGCTCCCCCTTGTTTGAATATTCATGTTAGATAGTATCACAATTATAGTAGTTAGGCAAAGATTATACTAGAGTTGAGAGGCTTGCTTGCCCTATTGTTTGGAAAATGAAGACTCTTCAAAAGCTATGGTGGCAACTCATTTGGCCTGAAATGCCAAATATAGCCACTAACAGTATTCTCCCTCATGGTTAGAATTGTAACTACTAGTCCTAATTTGGCCCTAGCTTGGTAATTGACCCCTTTTGTTTTCATGTTCATTTATCTAGGGTTTGTTATTGTAGGCTTGATGAAAATGACTTCTTGACCCATTGATGTGACCCCTTTTTATATCATGTTCATTTATCTAGGATTTGTTATTGTAGGCATGATGACAATGACTTCTTGACCCATTAATGTGTGGCCTCCGTGTAATCAAAAGCAGGATTGGCTAGAATTTGAGCCTTGAGCTCAAGATTGACTTCATCAAACTTGGATATCACGTCGATGATGTCATTTGAAGCGATGGATTTAAAAATCCTCGATTTCATGCATAGAATTGAATGTTTACTGTCTTGTTTCAATTTTCTTCTTCAATCACTTGTTTTATAACTTTATATTAATCTCAAAAAGAGACAACATGTAGAATAAACTATAAATACAATGTATAGTTTCACATTTCAACCTCAGGAATTCAGACTTCTCTGAAGTCTCTCATTTTTGTATACAATTCATATCATCTTGCGTAGTGATCACAGAACCGCAAATTACAGGAGTATAGGGTTATTGTTTCAGATCAAGCTCCATTATCTTAGAGACACTTTCGGTTTAGTTCCTTCATGCAGCTCAATATGAAATTACAGTGATACTGTGATATTGCAGAAAGAAGTTTCAGACATATTGGAGATAGTGCAGTTCAGCTATTTTTCAAGAAGGCAGCATCACTACAGTTTGGATATGGCGTTGTTCTATGTTTTGATACTAGGTGATGTATGACATGATGTTGTCTCCATTCTTAGTACTATGACATTATGAAACTTGATACTATGATCAGTGCTATGATGATGATATATTTGGTGCCATGATGATGCTATTTTCATCTTTATATTCAATTCCATGATGAAGGTTCAGTCATGATGCTTCGGTGCTACATCAATCCAGTGCTACAAAACTTGGAGATACTACAAAGTGAGCACAATGAAGATGGATCACCGATCTATCTCAGGAAGGAGAAGGAAGAAGTTTTAGTGCAAGCAAGGGAGATCTAAACTAGTTCATTAGTTTCCCAAAACAATGCTATCATGATTCCACAAGAAAAATAATATTTCAAGCCAAATCGTATGACGCGTTTTGAGATATTTGGTGGTTCACGGGTGGTCACCCCTTAAAGGAATACATTTTTGTGACATTATAGGATAGATAAATTGGCCATAATATGGACTCATTCCATCTACAAGTGGCTTGGTTTTTCTTATAAAACCAAAAAATGTGTGGCCAAATTTTTAGTCACCACAAAAATCACGAGTTACTGGCGCACCCTACTGTGCAGGTTGTAACTTAATGTTAGGCCATTTTGAATGAGAGACTGACCAAAATAAGCTTTCTTATGAGAAATTTCTTCCAGGTCACTCATAATCCACAATTCTGTTGAAATATTGGATCTGGGCTTCAAGGCTTTGTGATTCTGACATCATTCAATGAAGTGCATTTCAACTTTGCAGGTTTGCATTTTTAAAAGAGCTGGGAGCAGTTACATTTGATGTGTTTTTGCCAAAATAAATCTTGAGATTTTTATGTGGGTAAAATTTTATTTTTAGGATGCGATAAATAAATAAATGATCAATACGATTGATACAAAATAAGGTGAAACCCCTATTTTTCCCATGTATTTGTGATGATGGACACCCCTATTTTTTCCCATGTATTTGTAAATATTTGTCCAAAGATTTTCTTTCTTGATGTCAACAATGTAGTGTGGATTTTTTCTTAACCCAGGATTTTGTAGCCTTTTGGAACTTTATTTACCACATTATCCTTTTGTTGACATTAAGGGGAACACACCAAATTAAATGGTAGTCCATTTCAATAGATACAATGGACTACAAACACAACACTTTTTCTACCTTGGATATTAAGTGATACTTCAAGAGGTTCCATATTAGGGTTTTTATTAATCATAACAGATGGTATAGATGGAAAAAAAGGCTTTAGATGTGTATCCTTCCATCAGGAGCATTTCATATTATATATTCTAGTAGCAACATTTAGAAAAGCTGCATAGAATTGAAGTTTTGCAGGACCCAACTTGGTATAGGGTTGCCATTTACATTAGATGGACCTAGAGATACTCTTACATCCATATTAGTCTGTTTAGTGAGTTGGCCTTTACCATAGTGTATAATCCATTTAGGATTTTTTTGTATTCATCGCAAATACATTTTTATGAACCACCCACAAGGTTTTTTTCCCGAGGATTTCCATATGGTGCAATAATGGAAATCTCTGTTTTTTCTTGAGGGCACATTCTTGTTTTCTGCTCACTATTTCATTTGGTTTTGATGGTTCCATGTCTATAGGGAATTTAAATCACTGTTATTAAAATTTTTTAATACAAACCTGCAGTTTGTTTCAACATAATGAGTACATGGATGTTCAAAATTTTAAGAGTATTGCGCAACATGGTTCAACGTAATGAAATAGGGATGTGCAAAAGGTTTTAGAAATAGGGATGGATTTGGAAATCTGGATTTTCAAAAGCTTTAAAAATAGTTTAATGATGTGTGTCCTGCATTTACATATGTATAGCATATACAACACATTTGTATATGCATAATTTACAAATTAGACACTTGAACACAAATATCATTCATAAAAATTAAACCGAAAAGCATGTTTCAAGCTTGTTTTGTGACCACCTTCGAGCTATATAAATGGAAGTGGATATATTGTGCTCAAGATCCTGATTTTTTGAATTGAAGGCCAAGAAAAATCCCCTATTACATAATTTGTGCCCAAGCATGCCATGTTAATATCTAAAATTTTTTTTTATCTTGTTTGGAATTGGGCTTAAAATCCATGATCTAACATAGACAGCCTACAGGTAAAGCTCCACGGCATATCAAATACAGGGGAGTAGCCTTGTTTCTCAAGGACTGCTGTCACTCAAATATGGAAATTAGAAACCTATAAACAAATTGAGGTTCAATAAATGAGAAATGAGTATTGATGGAAAATTTAACACCTTTAGGCTTGAGTGAGAAAACCACTTTAATTGAATATATATTGTTAATTCCTTCATTGCAAATTTATCAAAGTGAAAAAAAATTGCAAGGCATAATTCTCACAAGGATATTTCGTATGTTTGAAATGTAATTGCAGTTGTAACCCTTCCACCTCCTCTTTCAAGGTATATGAACTACAAATATGGCTTCATAAATCTTCTCTTTGACTACAAATCTTCTTCTAATGCATATATGTTATATATATCATTGGATAAAATATTGTTTCTTTGTAGCACGGCTTAACTGTAGCTTTTACAAATAAAATGTAAAAATATGATGCTTGAAGTTTGAATTGATTGCTCCAGCTTGATTCTCAGCTGAGCTCCAAGCTTGATTCTCATATGAGCTCCAAGCTTCAATCTTGACCCAACATCCAACTTCAGTCTTCCAAGAACTTGTGTGCAGTGTGTAGAATGATGGTTCTAGTCTGTAGCTGTATATTTTATATTTCTCAATGGAGGAATTGGTCTTCTTATAGAGTAGGAATGGGGTGTATGGTTTTATACTTTAGATTTTTAAGGTTTTGGAGCATTTTTACTCTAAAAATTCTCTTTGATTTGTGATACATGTGTCAAAACAAAGTTGAAATTTTTGGGATCTATTTCATAGCTGTGGGATCCATTCCATGAATTCCGTACCCATTTCCTTCTCTACAAAGTATGCTTCCATGATATAATGTACCATGGAATAATCCATAGAACGTTAGGTAACAAAAAATAAAATTCAAGTTCTTTGGGGAGCACATTACCTAAAACTTACTCCATGGTCAGATCCTGTGACTGCCCCAGTGTCAAGAAGAAATCCACTATTGGGAGCACCTCTTTTGTACTTCTTCTTCTGTAGAACGATAGATCTAGGATAGGGTTGAGAGTCATATCCCTACGAGCTCTAAGCTCTGCACTAAGCTCTAATATCTGCACCAAGCTCTAATCTGTGCTGTTGAGAGCCAAGATCTCTATGAGCTCTAAGCTTTGCATCCTCTCTAAGCCTTTCCAAATATTGCTTCCGAAAACACTTCAGATATGCTTAGATTTTTTAAGCTTATCACACAAGCCACAAATCTAAACTATCATTTGCCCACAGGTCTTCAATTATGTCTTCGAAATACTATTTCTCCATAAGTTTTTTTTCCAGCTTCTCAATCCAAGGCATGTCACTAGTTCAAGACTTCTTCCTATCCACAAGGTTAGAGGAATTGTGTCATAGGTCAAACATTTATTTTTCCATAGATTCAAGGTTTCTTGACTGATGTCTCAGGTCTGAATCTATTTCAAGATCCTTTGCCACAATCATAGGTCCAATATTTGTCGACATATTAGAGTACTCAAGTCCAAATTTTTCTTCAGATGTTACAACACATATCTGAGCTTTACGAAATATGACAGATCCTGAGACTGCTAGTGCAAAAGTCCCTCAAAGGTCTGATTTTTTGCAGAGTGTAAGCCTAATGTCTATTTCAGAAGTATAAGAGGCTAATTCAAGTGTTTTGTGATAGGTAACAGGAGCATTAAAATTCCACAGGTCCAAATATTTTCCACAATGATAGATGCACATGTTCAAATGTTAATTGTAGTGTCTCAAGTAAAAATTACAGTGCTTTAGATCTAAAAATTATAGTCCCTCGGGTCGAATTGTAGATGTTTCCAAGCTACTACAGGGTCTGCAATTCAGGTTTTCCGTAGGTCCACAAAATAGCTCTATTATAGATCCATTTAACCCTTAGTAATGTGTGTTCAAAAAATATTTATGGAACCGAGAGAGGAAGTGTCAATCTCCACAGGTCCAAAGGCTGGCATAGTACGTTTGAGCTTCAGTGCTTTCATAAATCCGCAATATCTTTCAGATGAGATTATGTTTGCAAGAAATGTGCCAAGAAGTGCGAGTACACATTCCTCGGATGTGAAGTATTATTCTATAGAAACTTTTCCCATAATTCAACTTCTGAGCTTACACTTTGTTCTCCACTATGCTTCTATTTCTTGCTATATCTCTGTTCAAGTTTTTTGTTCCACATAAATTCTGTATCGATCTTCAGTAGGTGTGAACACTGCCCCAGTGTCAGGAAAATCCACTATTAGGAGCACCTCTGTTGTACTTCTTCTTATGTAGAAAGATAGATCTGGGATGGGGTTGAGAGTCAATATCCCTATGAGATTTAAGCTCTGCACTATGCTTTAAGCTCTGCACCAAGCTCTAAGCTTCGGGGTTCAGAGTCAAGATCCCTATGAGCTCTAAGATCTATAGTAAGCTCTTCACTGGCTCTAAGCCTTTTCAAATATTGCTTCCAAAAAAACTTCAGATATGCTTAGTGTTTTTAACCTTATCACACAAGCCACAAATTTAAAATGTCTTTTTCCCACAAGTATTCAATGATGTCTTCGAAATATTGTTGCTCCATAAGTTTTTTTTGTAGGCTGCCCCTCAATCCAAGGTATGTCACTAGTTCAAGACTTCTTCCTATCCACAAGGATAGAGGAATTGTCTCACAAGTCCAATATTTCTTTGTCCACAGATTCCAGGTTTTTAAATTGTTGTCTCATGTCTGAATCTATGCCAATATCCTTTGCCATAGTCACATGTCCAAGATTTGTCCACATATTAGAGTACTCAAGTCCAAATTTTTCTTCAGATGTTACAACACATATCCAAGCTTTAATAAATATGACAGATCCTAAGACTATTGGTGCACAAGTCCCTCACAGGTCCGATTTATTGTAGAGTGTAACCCTAAGGTCTATATCACAAGGCTGATTTGATTATTCTGTAATAGGTAAAAGGAGTATTACAATTCCAAGGGCATAAGTATTTACCACAATCACAAATGCATAGGTTCAAAATTGAAATGTGAATTGAAGTGTCTCAAGTAAAAACTACAGTGTTTTAGATCCAAAAATTATAGTCCCTCAGGTCGAATTGCAGATGTGCCCAAGCTACTAAAGGGTCTGCAATTGAGGTTTTCCATAGGTCCAGAAAATATCTCTATTATAGATCCATTTAACCCTTAGTAATGTTTCTTCAAAAATCTTTATAGAACCGAGAGAGGGAATCTCAATCTCCACAGGTCAAAAGAATGTCACAGTAGGTTTGAGCTTCAGTGCTTTCACAAGTCCACAATATCTCTCAGGTATGAGTATGTTTGTAAGGAATGTGCCAATATGTGCAAGTCCAGGTTCCTCGGACGTAAATTATTATTCTATAGAAACTTTGCCAAGAATTTGACTTATGAACTTACTCTTTGTCATCCACTATACTTGCATTTCTTGCTATATCTTTGTTGGAGTATTTCGTTCCACAGAAATTTTGGATCGATCTTCATGAGGTGTGAACACTCCCTTAGTGTCAGGAAGAAATCCGCTATTGGGACCACATGTGATGTACTTCTATAGAAAGATAGATCTGGGATGGGGTTGAGAGTCAATATCCCTACAAATTCTAAGCTTTGGGGTTGAGGGTCAAGATCCCTACAAGCTTTAAGCTCTTCACTAAGCTCTGCACCAGATCTAAGCCTTTTCAAATATTTCTTCAAAAAATACCTCAGATATGCTTAGTGTTTTTAACCTTGTCACACAAGGCACAAATCTGAAATGTCCTTTAGCCATAGGTCTTCAATGATGTCTTTGAAATACTGTTCCTCCAGAAGATTGTTTTGCAGCCCCTCAATCCAAGGTGTGTCACTAGTTCAAGACTTCTTCCTATACATAAGGTTAGAGGAATTGTGTCACAAGTCCAATATTTCTTTGTCCATGGATTCAAGGTTTTTTAAATGACGTCTCAGGTTCGAATCTATTCCAAGATCCTTTTCCATAGTCATAGGTCCAAAAGTTTTCCACATATCAGAGTACTCATGTCAAAATTTTTCTTCAGATGCTACAACACAGATCTGAGCTTTAATAAATATGACATATCATGAGACCGTTGCTGCACAAGTCCCTCACAGGTCTGATTTGGTGTAGTGTGTAAGACTAAGGTCTGTATCACAAGTCTAAGAGGCTAATTCAAGTGTTTTGTAATAGGTAATAGGATTATTACAATTTCAGAGGCCCAAATATTTGCCACAATCACAGATGCACGGGTTCAAATGTGAAATGGAGTGTCTGAAGTAAAAACTAAAATTCTTTAGATCTAAAACTTATAGTCCCTTAGGCTGAATTGCAGATGTTTACAATTTTCTATAGGCTTTGCAATTGAAGTTTTCCATAGGTCCGAAAAATAGCTCTATTATAGATCCATTTAACCCTTAGTAGTGTGTATTCAAAAATATTTATAGAATCGAGAGAGGAAGTGTCAATCTCCACAGTTCAAAATAATGTCACCGTAGGTTTAAGCTTCAGCGCTTTCATAAGTTCACAATATCTTTTAGGTGTGAGTGTGTTTTCAAGAAATGTGCCAAGATGTGCAAGTTCAGGTTCCTCAGATGTGAAGCATTATTCTAGAGAAAATTTTCCCAGAATTCGACTTCTGAACTTACTCTTTGTTCTACACTACGCTTATATTTCTTGTTATATCTCTATTCGAGTTTTTCGTTCCACAAAAATTCAGGATTGATCTTCAGGAGGTGTGAACACTACCCTAATTTCAAGAAGAAATCAACTATTGGGAGCACCTCTATTGTACATATGCTTCTGTAGAAAGATAGATTTGGGATGGGGTTGAGAGTCAATATCCCTATGAGATCTAAGCTCTACACCCAGCTTTAAGCTTTGGGTTTGAGATTCAAGGTCCCTACGAGCTCTAATCTCTTCACTAAGCTCTACAGTGGCTCTAAGCCTTTTCAAATATTTCTTCCAAAAACACCTTAGATATGCTTAGTGTTTTTAACTTTATTGCACAAGACACAAATCTAAACTTTCCTTTGGCCATAGGTCTTCAATTATGTCTTCAAAATACTGTTACTCCAAAATTCTATTTTTCATCCCCTCAATCCAAGGCATGCCACTAGTTCAAGACTTCTTCCTATCCACCAGGTTAGAGGAATTGTGTCACAAGTCCAATATTTCTTTGTCCACAGATTCAAGGTTTTTAACTAATGTCTCAGGTCTGAATCTATGCCAATATCCTTTGCCATAGTCACAAGTCCAAGAGTTGCCCACATGTTAGAGTACTTAAGTCCAATTTTTTCTTCAGATGTTACAACACATCCGAGCTTTAATAAATATGACAGATCCTGAGACTGTTGGTGCAAAAGTCCCACACAGGTCTAATTTGTTGCAAAGTGTTAGCACAATATTTGTATCACAAGTCTAAGAGGCTAATTCGAGTGGTATGAAATAGGTAACAGGAGTATTAGATTTTTATAGGCCCAAACATTTGCCACATTCACATATTCACAGATTCAAATGTGAATTGGAGTGTTTGTAGTAAAAATTAGAGTGTGTTAGATCCAAAACTTATAGTCTCTCAAGTCGAATTGTAGATGTGTCTAAGCTGCTATAGGGTCTGCAATTGAGGTTTTCCATTTGAAGATGTTGTGGGTAAGTATGCAGTAGATAAGGCTCCTTGCAATCTAGAATGTAAACACATTCTTGGAATTAGGTTGAAAAATTTGGTCAGTACTTCCATTTGAATTTTTTTTTTTTGGTCAAATAACATGAGCCATAACGGTAGAATGCTATAATTTGTGTCTATGTGACAATTATGAACCTATGCCAAGGTAAAATATTTTTCCTATCCATAGAATCATGTAAACTTTCTGTAAGATGTGTTTTTTGTTATTTCTCGAGAAATTTTGAAATGTAACTTATAAGTGTGTAGTTAGATGTGGTACAAAAAAGAAATTTCTTATGACCATTTTGAAACAAAAAAGTTGTATATTTAGTAACCTACACAAGGGAAGATGGTGTTGAATAGTCATTTTAACTGCAATTTTGGGTAATTTATTTTGTTTAATAATAAGTGTTTTCTATTAGGGGAGAAAACTATGGTAACATAAACAATTCTTTGATATTGCTTCATTTTTAGAATAGAGATAAATTTTATACTACATTTTTTAAATTAGTAGTATGCATCAACTTATCCTGGTTCTTTTGGGTCCTATTGTAAACTCAAGTACATAGGTTGCCATTTTCCTTTAGTGTAAAAAAAGTAATGTTTGTAGTCCTCTGTCTCCAGTTGCCTTGTTTGTGATGATGTTCAAGGTGACTATCTTTAACACACTAATCTTATGAATATTTGGACTAACCAAAGTATGAGTTATATTAGTGAAAGGAAAATTGAACATCATGCTATACATTCTTGCATGTCATCTGATATTTTGAGTAAGTTTATTTTTCGTGGCCCTTTTCATTGATATCTTATATATTTCTGAATATCTTTGCTTTCCATCATTTCAGGCCCTTTCATGTGGCATTTCTCACCATATCTATAGTAGAAGAAAAGAAAATTTAGTTCATCATGACTTCACTACATACTGATAACAATTAGGATGTATGATGTATTTATTTACGTGCTTATAGGATAGAGATAGAGACCACTCATCTTGATAATGTGGATATTCATTGTCATGATTGCAGAGTATTCCAAGTTGACATGAGTCCTGCACAAATCTCTAAACTCTAGAAAAAATGAAGAAGCCAGCTTCAGGGGTTGATATAATCTAGTACAACTTTGTTGTGAGATTCTTTGATGTCAGATAAAATTCATGAACCCGAAAATTAAACGTATCAAATTATGGATTCAAGCTACTACTTATGTACTAGTTCCCAATAAAATTTTCTTCCAATGAACGATGATTTAATTTCCACCAAAAGGATCAACCTTTGAAAGCTTAAGTGGTTATTTTGAGCATCATATCAAACATATCTAAGTGATTAAGACCATAATCTTGTGAAGCAATGACCTAATCAATTAGTGTTGTCACCTTTGTTAATGAAAATAAGCAGTGCACTTGGTGTTTGAATGTGCAATAAAAACTTCCAAATTGCACATATATCTATTATAATACACTATGGATTGAAAGTGCTTATGCATAACTCTACTTTGTTATGGCAGCACATGGAATCAATTGTAATTTTTCCCATCCATATATCTTTTTCATAATTTTAGTGGACAACATGCATAATAAATTTTCTATCCTCGTTATCAAAAAAAAACTTCTAGTTTAGGATCCAGAAGGTGAACAATGGAATAACTCTAAAGCAGTTCCAAACTCTTGAGGGAGCAAAGAAAAAAAGACACTAGGAATTTCTAAAGTTTCCAGTATCCAATTCACTTTTTCCTGGAAGAAAAATGAGTGTTGATCCTCAATTCCCTTCTAGTAGTCTCTTGCAAACAAGCAGTCCAAAAATATGTGCTTCACTTGTATTTGGTTTACCACAGATTTGGCAAAGCCATATGTTAACATGCTCTTAGCCAGAAAGGGCTTGGATGGCCTTGGATGGTTGATGAAAAACCATGAAAAGACCCATAGCCAAACACAATGCAGCCCATGAATCCCTTTATCCTTGAGATTGAAGAGTTGAAAGCAATAAGAATAAACTCAAACCCGAAGTAACTGACCAAAAAAAAATTAAAAGTGAAAAGGACCCCATAAATGATATGAAATAAGGAACCACTAAATAATCCCACTAATGGTTTCCATAAATTCCTAGTCATATTGTAGAAGTATGATAAAATTGACCAATAAGGAAGATAGGATTCTTATAGTAGTACGTTGGAACACACTAGGTGATCAATTTTGATGCCCTATTTTGAGCATATTTTGGTTGAATAAATGCCCCTCACTCACAATCCCTTAGTGGATACTATTGGTTTTGATTTTCTTTCTTATCTAGCCACATTGTGGTAAGAGGAAGCTAGTTCATATTCTCTCTTCTAGACATACAAAAACGAAAAAATTTGTTAAAATATGTCAGAGTAGTCATCTCTATCAAACTCCCTTTTCGAAATAATGGGTCAAGTTTGTTGACTAGCTTAGGAAAACATAATTAAACTTGAAAATATTTGACTTGGTTCAGCCCAAACTCAAACAAATCACACATATTTAGAAACAAATTTGGGAAATCTTATTAGAAAACATTAGAAGTAAAAAGCATATGGTAAGGAGTTCTTTTTCTTAATCAAGTAATGCTAGCATTACTTAGGTTAATGTCAATTTTTTTCTCATAAGAGTCTAAACGTATTACTAACGAGTCTAGCCATGATCTCGTGAGCGCTTTGCTACATGAGGCTAGCCAATTATCTAGATTGGGCCCAGGTTCTTCTCTTCAATTTCCATCTGGCTTGGATTCTTGAATTTTATTGATGCTTCTCTCATTCAAGAACTAAATTCAGCTAAGAGCGAGGAAAATGAAGTTGTTATAGAGAAAATTCATTTGCATTGTGCAAACAATTCTTGGATAACAAGCTTAGTTGCAAGCCTACCAGGTATGCTAGTTAATCCCTTGTTTTTTAACTCCTTTTTACATGTACAACTAGTAAATACAACTTAGCCTATGTTCAGGTCATAGTCAGGTTTACAAGCCTATGAAATTCATTGACTCATCTAGGGTTACAAGCTAGCTTTTTAAGACCGCTTGAACATATTAGCTTAACCATGGCTTATTGAGCATATTAATATGTGGCTAACTCAAAGCATAAGTGGTGAAATCCTAGTGTTTCTTTGAATAAATCTGATTTACAATTCATTATTATACCTATGAATACATGTACCGGTGAATTCCTGTGTATCGTAAGCACAAGAACTAAAAAAGCACTAAAAGGCCTAGCTCGAGCACCACTTCTTCTTTTTTTCTATCTAGGAGCTTGGCTTCATTCAATTTTTTCCTTTGTATCAGTAGTTGCAAGCACCAAAAAGGCCAACTCTAGGGACACTTCTTTCTATTCTAGCTTAGAGCTTGGTTTCATTGTCGAGACTTTAATTTATTGAAAGTTGTAGAATTTAAAATCTATAAAGTTTCAAGATATAATTTTTAAAAGTATAATTATTTAAAGGGTGCTAGCTCAATGGAAGAGCACCTGCTTTACAAGCAGGAGGTTGGTGGTTTGATTCCATCGTGCCCTAATATTCATATGGAATGGGGGCGATCAATTTTTGGTGACGGAGGCTCTCTTGACCATCACCAATGAGCTTATGGTGACATTTTTCAACCCTCACCAAAAATATGAAATGGTGATGGTTGACGAATGCTACCATAAACACACATTAATAGTGACGACCATGAAAGGTCTGTCACCATAAATCATTGTTGTTGATATGAAATAGTGACTATCACTGTTTTTCATTATAGTCATTATTCATAACAGACCTTGAAGTCACCAATGAGCTTATCATGACATTTTTTTGACCCTCACCAAATATGAAATGGTGATGGTCAACGAACATCACCATATATATGCACCAATAGTGACGACCATGAAAGCTCCATCACAATGAATCGTTGTTGTTCATATCAAATGGTGATGGTCACTATCCCTCATTATAACCAATATTTGTGATGGACCTTGAATGTCACCACAACACTTGTACTTTCAACGATGCCACCTTTGGTGACATTCAGTTTTTTTGTGACCGAGGCTATGGTCCGTCACCAATGCTCATATGAAATGGTGAGGATCATTATCCATCATTATAGATCATTATTGGTGATGAACTTTGAATGTCACCACAACACCTATACTTTCGGTGATGCCACCTTTGGTGAAGTTCAGTTTTTGGTGACGAAGGTTCTTTTGACCATCACCAATGAGCTTATGGTGATACTTTTCACCCCTCAGCAATGTCCTTTTTTCTTGTAGTGATTCCACCTGTGGATAAGATGTCGCAAAAACAGACCATGGCCCTTTAGGGAAGTAGCCTCCTCATAAAAATTGAGGAGGCCTACCTGCCTTAGGAGCCCCTCGGTAGTTGTTGTAATAGGGTGAGAGTACACATCTCTCTCCCTCTTTCATGCCTCCCATAGGTGAACCATGTTATACTGGTTTGCCTATTGTTGTTGTTGTTCCCTCTCTTCTCTCCTTTCACATCTCTGAATGATTGACATATTAAATACCATTTTTTTTATTAAATGAGACACATATTTAGGAATATACATATATAAATTTCTGTTAAAAAAAAAAAATAGTCGGAGCGCCACAAAAAACAGGCATCCATCGGTCATGGTGCGTCTTTTGTTGCCCACTGGAGGTGGTGTACCAAAGAATTTACGACACACTGGAGGTGATGCACCTGCTAATTTTCAATGCATCGCCCTCCTGGAATTGTTCCAATGTCAATGGTGCGGTGGTATAATAGACCACACCCTTGACTATGGACTAGTGTCAGGAGGGTGGTGTGCTGACCAAAGTATACACCCGCGGGCATATAGTTTGGTCAACGCACCAACCTCTTGACATCATTACATAGTCAATGGTGTGGTATTTTAGCAGGCCACACCGTTGACCATGTTGAAATGCCAAAATGTGGTGCACTGAAAAAATTACCTGCCCTGAGGTGGATATTTCAGTCAACGCACTCCATTGCCGCTATTCCATAGGGTCAACGGTGCGGCCGGGTAACCGATCACAACACACTTTTTTTTTTAATTTTAAAATATCACAGTGCACCTCTCGATACTGCCTCGGAACCCGTGTAGATACCATTAGCACCGGTTGCGGTGCGGCCTGTAAATTTAAAGGCAGCACAGCGAATTGGTGCGAGCTTAACGGCTCGAGTACACCGCACGAGAAATTTTTTTTTTTAAATGATTAATTTTAAGCTAATTTACAATTCTAATCCGCTAAAGGCTTAATTATGGAAAAACAAGAAAAATACCTATACATTTGGCCGTCGAGGAGGCATATTGGTCATAGAATTTGAAAAAGTAAAATTTCCCACCATTTTTCGAAATTCAAAATGGAGATTGGTCGTAAATGCACAACAACAGTGCGTGCAATGGGTGCAATGGGAGCACCGATTTTAGGGAACCTCAGACAAGGATAAGTTTTACCAGTGCTTAAGAGCTCTGGAGCAGTGAAAAGTGAAAAACGTGGTTTTTTGGCTGTAATTTTTTTTTATTTAACCCTGTTTTGGTGTGTGGGATTTTATGGGCGCACTGGTGCAGTTTGTTAAGACTGCACCAGGCGGTTTTAGTTTTGGTGTGGGGTTTTAGGATGCACCGATGTGGAATATTTTTAAAGCACCGGTGTACTACAGTAATAAGACACACGTGGTGGATTTTTATTGAACGCATGGTGTCTAATGTGACAATGTTTTTTGCTCACCGATGCTTTTTCTTGTTCAACACAATGGCGCGGTTTAGGAGGATAAGTGCACCGAATGAAAAACATACGTAAAATCCTCCACCCGCCAACCTCCTCTAGTAACCTCTGCTAAAAATGGATGTCTGGGGTATTTTTATAAGGGGATCCTCAAAAAAATTGGCTAGAGGGTCTTTTCCTTGTAGTGAGGAGATCAAGAAATCGAGTAGAGGACAACCAACACCATCCTATATGTTCTCTTAAGAAAGGAGTCCATCTCATCGATATAGAACCCAAAGAGATTTAGTGAGAGAAGGAATCATTAGAGGTCATTTCTGCACTAAATGACTAATCACTGACTCATATACTTGGTGCTTAGTTTTCTTTGAAAAGAAATGACCAAGCACTATTAGAGAGTTTTCTTCTTAGTGATTCCTAAGTGTTTTAAATTTTTTTCTTAGTTTTCTACCCAAAAAGCTGTTGTTTGTTGCTGAAATGTTTCAAGAATTTGTAAAACATTTCAGGATGGAAGCGAAATCTTGCATATTTCAAGAAACTGATAAAACATTTCAGAAAGCCAAAATGTCACCAAAATACTTTTTCAACATTTCAAAATCGTGACACAACAGAATCTATTTCTGATTTGGCAAGCAACATTTCAGGGGTCCTCTTGGGGTGTTTTTAGTAATATAGATTTTATTCCATCAACAAAGACAAAATTTTATATAAATAGATTTATGAATTGAGAATGACTCCACATTCTGGGCATAGTTGGGACTAATAATTTAATTAGTCTATGAATTTTGTTTGTTTGGGGCATCCTTTATTGAAAGAATAAAAAATTCTTGTTGGCTATATAAGTTTGCGACTATTATTGGCATATATTTTTCAATGACACAACCACCATTTATCTCTGTCATTATTTTTTATAGAAAGTCAATCATATGATTATTATCAAATAAGAGAAACATTCTAGTCCAATACCTTAGTTTTCTTTTCTTCATCCAACTTCCATTGCTTCTATTACTCACTCTCATCTACTTGTATAATAAACAATGTTTGTTGGCTTGGAACTCAAACCACTATCCACATAGGCATCCAATAATGGTGTTGTAGTCTACCACTAGCATTTCAATCTCTTGTTACAGAAACTGTCTTAGCTAAGATGACTATTACTCACCAAGTCGTTCATATACTAACCAAAGGCTCAAATGTCAACTAGCAAATATCACAATAGTTGAATAAGGCATCAATTTGTCTCTACGACCCCTTAGGTGAGGTGTCAAGATGATCATGTTGTTGAAAACTAAAAGCAAGGAGATCAAGAAATCAGGTAGAAGGAAATCAACACCATCCTATAAGTGCTCCTAAGAAAGGATTCCATCTCATCGATATAGAACCCAAAGAGAGTTGGTGAGAGAAGGAATCATTAGAGGTCATTTTTTCACTAAATGACCAAGCACCGACTCATATAGTTAGTGCTTCATTTCATCTAAGTAGAAATGACCAAGCACTATTAAATATTTTTTTGTTTAGTGATTCCGAAGTGTTTTAAATCTTTTGCCTAGCTTTGTACCCGAAAAGGTTTTGATTTTTGTTGAAATGTTTCCAGAATTTGTAAAACATTTCAGGATGGAAAATAAATCTTGCACATTTCAAGAAAATGATAAAACATTTTTGAAAGCCAAAAATGTCACCAAAACACTTTTTCAACATTTCAAAGTAGTGACACACCGGAATCTATTTCTGATTTGGAAAACAACATTTCAAGTTTCCTCCTGGGTTGTTTTTAATAACTTAGCGTGTATGCCATCAACAAAGAAAAACTATGCTACAACAGAAAAATATGTATGAATTGAGCATGACTCCATATTCTGGGCATAGTTGGGACTAATAATTGGATTGATAGATGAATTTTTTTGGTTGGGGGCATCCTTAATTGAAATCATCACAAAGTCTTGTTGGCTATATAATTTTATCAAATATTATTGGCATAGATTTTTCAATCACAACCACCATTTATATATGTCATCAGTTTTTATAGCAAGTCAATCATATGATTATTCTCAAATAAGAAAAAAATTATATTCCAATACATTAGTTTCCTTTTCTTCATCCAAATGTCATTTCTTCTATTACTCACTCTCATCTACTTGTATAACAAACAATGTTTGTTGGCTTGGAATTCAAATCAACATCCACATAAGCATCCAATAAAGGTGTTGAATTCTACCACTTACATTTCAATCCTCTGTTACAAAAAGCATCTTACCTGAAATGACTAGTACTCCCCAAGTCATTTATATACTAACCAAAGGCTCAATGTCAGAGAAGTATAGAACATCTTAGTGGAGGTGATCGATCTCTCATTGCCAGAAATATCTTCCACCTCAGGGTTTTAGGCTTGGGCCAAGGGCCAAATTTGCATAAAATATAAGAGCTTATATCTCATCCAATATTGCATGTTTATCACCAATGTGTCATCCAACTGAACTCAAAGCTACTAGTTTAATTGTTGCAATTCAATTGTCCCACTCCACTTTGAGTAGATGGTATCTAATCTCATCACCTATGACTTGGAAGGTTCACATAAGAACATATGATGGTACTCCATTAACATCTATGGAAGTGAATGCCAGATTTCCATAAACTATAAGAGGTTCTATCTCATCCAATATAGCATGTTTATCACCAATGTTCCATCCCACTAAACTCAAAGCCACTAGTTTCACTGTTGCAATTCAATTGTACAACTCCACTTTGAGTAGATGGTGCTCGATCTCACCAGCTATGACTTGGAAGGTTCATTGCAAATCATATTATGGTACTCTATTAATATCTATGGAATTGAATGCTTGCTAATGTGAAGGAACTATAGGGATCATCCAATCAAGAGGGTGGGCATTGTAAGCAGAGTGTTCAGAGCAACTTAGGAATCACTTAATTTTCTGTAGAAATGACCAAGTTGTTCATACGAGACTATATGAGTAAGTTCTTGGTCATTTCTCATATAGTCAGTGCTTAGTTTTCTTTAAGAAGAAAATTCTCTAAGCACTATTGGAGAGTTAGTCATTTCTGCACTAGTCTCAACATTTCTTCTATATGATGGGCAGTCTTAGTTGGTGATCCAATGCAAGGTTTTGAGGCCTTTTTGGCATAAGATTGTTGCTATTCTAGAACAGAAAATGGAAGCCATTTTCACTAGTTATTATATCCCCTTCTCCAATGTGATACTAATAAAATTAAGAAAGAGATAAGTGTATATTTGAAAAGAAACAACCAGCAAGTAGTATATTATTCCTTGTGTTCACCTTTATCTGAATTGTTTGTACAAGGAGGGATGTATTCTAGAGAAGAATTTTATGGCCTAAAAGATGTTGGGCATAATTGTGTAGGGTGAAACTCCTTGCCATGGTCAAGAGGCATGTTTTAAAGGGGATTCCACTTGGCAGACAATCCTAGGTTGCTTCATTTCCTAAGAAATGTAATTGTTTTATTTTTTATTTTGTGGTTGATGCATTTATTGGGGGGGGGGTAGTTATAGTAACCTAAGTTTATTTATTGAACCCTTAAGCATTGTTTCCTATTCTTGGAGAGATAGTTGGGTCATTGGAGAAAGAGCATTAGATTCCTTTGATATTTTGAGCTTGTAATTGGTCTGCATTTAGGATGAGCGATGAATCACCTAAATTGAAGGAGTGATCCTCTAGTTGGCACCTTAGCAAATTATTCAATGTCACTCCATTTGCTAGATCTTGTTGCAACTTAAAATGGCCAAGTTGACCATCCTGTACACATTTTTAGGGTGAATTCTTACAGTGTGAATTGGCTACTTCCTTGGAGAGTATGCACTAGCTGACCTTGATCTATTGGGGGTATGTTAAATCACTAATAGTGATATGTGTTAGAGTATGGAGAGATATTTGAGTCATTGGAGAAAGAGCCTTTGTTGCCTTTGCTATTTTGAGCTTGTAATTCAAAATTGGTTTGCATTTATGATGAGTGATGAATCACCTAGATCGAAGGAGTGCTCCCCTAGTTGGCACCTTACCACATTATTTAAGGTCACTCCATTTTTCTAGATCTTGTTGTAACTTACAATTGACAAGTGCACCATCCTGCACACACTTTTAGGGTGCATTCCTAAGGGATGAATTGGCTACTTCCTTGGCTACTTCTAGTCTCAATATCTTTTATGTCTCTGTTACATTATGCATTTTATCCTTTGTTGTATTAAGTAACCTGCATCAATCTATTATCATTTTGACTGTAATTTATTTTTATTTCTACTCTACTCTCATTCATTGTTATATTAATATTTGTATGGGAAATAATTTACTCGTAATGGTGCAGTGAAGTTTTTTTCAAAGGATTCATCACCATACAATGTAATAGATATGGGAAGCCAGGACTGTAGCATCACTATGTGGACCACAGCCAGTCCACGCACTATTTTTATTTTTGATAAGTTTTAGATCCATTAGTTGAACATGATAATTGGTTTGATGCCCCAAGCCAACTATAAAGTTAATGCTATGAGATTCACTATATAAAACACTTCTCCCTAATCCATATAACTAAGGGTCATCATGAAAAAAAGGCCCATGCACCATCCTTACCCACTTCTTTAATAATCTGCCTAGGAGGCTTAGGTACTATGATATGAGGAAAACTCTTTTACTAAATTGAGAACACATCAAATAGGGAAAGCACATTGAATAGGAATAATTTAGGGTGAATTCTTAAGGGGTGAATTCGATACGTAGAGAGTATGCACTAGCTCACCCTAATCTATTCGGGGTATGTTAACTTACTAATAGTGATATGTGTGATAGTATGGAGAGATAGTTGAGTCGCTCGAGAAAGAGTCTTAAGTGCCTTTGCTATTTTGAGCTTGTAATTGGTTTAAATTTATGATGAGTGATGAATCACCTATATCAAAGGAGTGCTCCCCTAGTTGGCACCTTACCACATTATTTAAGGTCACTACATTTACTAGAGCTTGTTGTAACTTTAAATTGACAAGTTTACCATCCTGCACACACTTTTAGGGTATATTCTTAAGGGATGAATTGGCTACCTTCTTGGCTATTTCTGGTCTCAATATCTTGTATGTCTCCATTAAATTATGCATTTTATCTGTTGCTGCAGTAAATAACCTGTAACAATATATTATCTCTTTTATTGTAATTTATTTGTCTATCTACTATGCTCTCATTCATTGCTATATTGATATTTGTATACTAAATAATTTACTCCTAATGTTGTAGTGAAGTTGTTTTCAAAGGATTCATCACCATACAATGTAATAGCAATGAGAAGCTAGAATTGTAGCATCACTGTGTGGACCACAACCAGTCCATGACATATTTTTATATTTGATAAGTTTTAGATCCATTAGCTGAACATGATAATTTGTTTGATGCCCCAATCCAACTCTAAAGTTAATGCTATGAGATTCACTATATAAAACACTTCTCCCTAATCCATAGAAATAGGGGTCATAATCAAAGTATGCCCATGCACCATCCTTACCCACTTCTACAACAATCTTCCTAGGAGGTAGAGGTACTTTCATCTCAGGAAAATCTTTTACAGAATTGAGACCACATCAAATAGGAAAATCACATTGAATAGGAAGAATTTTCCTATCTTTAAATAAGTTTACATTCCTAGCTTGCTAAATACCCAAGATAGGATTCAAGGAATTTCTTTGTAATTCTTCACTGAAGAGTTATAACTTATGGCACCGACCTCTTACACCATTTTCAACTATGCCACCAATTCAAAAAAATTTCAACATAGTCAAATGCTTAATCTCCCTCTAAACTTGCATAGTGTAGTTACAATCCACAACAAGATGTTTATTGGTATTTACAAATTGATTATTGGTATTTTCACATACCTTGCATAAGTTGTACCTATCGATTCTTTCTCTATTCCTTCCAAGAATATTATACCAACTCAAGTATTTTATTTTTGTGCAAACCACATAAATTTCAAGCCTTTAAGGGATATTTAAATATCCAAACTCTCCTCCTCCACCAAACATGATTCCTCTTCTCCTTATATAAACTAATATCAATATATCTAGCTTTTGGGATTTAAACCCCAGAGGGGTTCTTTGAACATATGAGATTTTCTATATTCTTAGTCAATCTAACATGGCTAGAATTGAGTCTTATAGTAAAAATGCTCTAGGAATGAGAATCGTCACCTCTAAAATATAATGAAATCCGCCTTTGAATTCCAAATAGAAGTAATATTAGGAACTAAAATCCGAGAAAGATTAAAGTATCATGTCCCTCAACAAAGGACTCATATGGAGCCATGGGTAAACATGGGAAATTAATCCATAGGGGGAAACCTTGTTTCATTAATATTGGAAGTTGAATGGTGGTTGAATAGCTCTTTCATAATACAATATGGTTGATACACTTTTTTCACTGCCCTTCATATTTTATCCAATAGTTATGAGTTATCCCCATCTTATAAAATTCCAATCTGCTAACCCCGAGATCAGTGCTTTTGGACAGGGATAAAGTTAATAAAAATTTCTCATGGCAAGAGGCATCAAAGGAGAAAAGGTGGCATATGATCGGTTGGAAAAAAATAGTTATGCCTAAATTGGAATGAGAAGCAGGGATAAGAAGACCGGTAAAAAAATATCCATGTGTTTCTCTCTGGAAAACATATTAAACTTATCTAATAGTTATCAACTATGTCCATCTTCCATTAGTCCAATATGTTGACCTCGAGATCAATGCTCTTGGAGAGGGATAAAATTAATAAAACTTTCTGATGAGAAGATGCATTAAAGAAGAAAAAGTGGCACCTGATAGGTTGGAAATAAATAATTATGCCTAAATTGGAATGATAATTAGGGGTAAGAAGACTGGTAAACAAAGATCCATGTTGAAGAGTATATTGGTGCTTTATCACTAACAAAAAAAGGTATTTGTGTCAAATTTAAAAGGAAGAAAGATACATGGGGAATAAGGAACCTGTCCACCTTGTGGGATTCATGAGATGATGATCTCCCTAAACTATAAAAATGGAAAAATGTCTAAGATATGATCCATTGGTGCCTCACATCCTAACAGATTTCACTGCTCACACTCCTAGCAAAAGCTTCACCTTGTCCCCCCTGCTTTGTGTCTTCACTCTGCTACTTCAAGAAACCACTGGGAAGTACTTGGTACATTCTTCAGGGTTTCTAGCAGGATATGTGTTTTATTTTTTAATGATTTTAAGCGTGATATTGAGTTGTGCTAGTGATTCTGATAGTACTTTTGAGCTATAACACAGTGTCATCCTAGTATTTCTTATTATTTTTTAAGGCATGAGGTGTAAAAAATGATGGCCATTGAATATCAATATTATCGACAATACAATTATATTAATTTAATTCTTATCCATTTCTTTCTTTGTTTTCATACCTTATTTTGAATAATATTTCTACAAAATGGTCATCTTGGTTGCTGTGGAGTAGTCGCCCTGACTGTATTGACAATTCTGGAGAAAACATGTTTTGTTGCACCTGTTACATTTCCTTTAGCACTCCTCTCACTTATCAGCTGATCCTTTTGGTCTTTACAACTGGTTAAAACATTCACAACAACGCATACTATTCTCCTCTTCTCATTCATCTTTTCTTTGATAATTCATTTTTCTCAGTAGTGGTTGTTGATCCATCCAAATGTATCTTTCTATGTCTTAGTTTATCTGATGGAGTCCCTTCTTCAAAGGGGAATCCATTCAAACACTAAATAAACAAGATACTCAAGTATCTCCAAATCCTTACCTTTATCATCTGTGATTATAATATTTATCATTCAGAATGTTATCTTGCATTGTCAAGACTCCATCTTCAGCAAGGTTTCAAGAATGTGTTGATTTCTCATTTTATACCTCTGGGTCTCAAAGTGTGGTCACATTGTCCTGTACATAACCGCATTGACTCTAGTTTTCCAAGGAAAGCCAGAGTAAACCCTTTGTTCTGTAAAATTTAAAGTGTTCTATAAAATTGGTTTTCCAGCCAATCCTCCTTGTCCCTACCCTCTTAGATTTGTTATTTTGCATCACTAATGCCTTTCCAAAAAAAACTTAGATAGGTGCATCACTATATGGTCGGTTTCTCATTCCATTTTACTTCTTGTATTTTCGGCATACCCATCATGATTAGTAGCATACCTATCAGAAGTGTGTGATTCAGAGGTTGATCCAGCAACAACTATTTCTTTTTCTGCTCCAACATCAACCGCTACTGACTTAAGGGAGAAAACAAGAAGCAACATCATTTCAATCGTTCTACCTATTTTGTCTCCCTGCTAGATATACTTGTCTTTTCATCATTATACTCATCTTTTCATTGCTAGTTTGTCACTAGTTTGGGACCGAAAATACTAAGGTCGATTAACAGTAATTCTATTTTTATTGAGTGGGAAATCTATTTTGTTGTTAATCCCTATGTGTTACTGATCAATATTCCTTGGCCATACCATACATTTGAATTGGAAAATGAAATTAGTCATGGAAAATTTTAGGGGCTAATATTCGCAGGTGGGCTAATTTTCCATGGTTTTTCCAAAAAAAAGATTCGCCAATTTCCATTTTTTTATAAAAATGATTCGCCCAAAGTTTACAATATAAAATTATCTTAGGTTAAAAATCGCCAACATTGTATAGACAATATATATAATACCATTATAAATTTGAATAATTTTACAAGTACATCAATAAAAAATTTATAGTTTGCATCTTAGGGACTAGTGAGATTCGCCAATTTTTTAAACTTCAAAATAATTGTCCATCCTTAAAATTATCCCTGAAATTAGTGCTAATCCTCTTTGGCCATACAATATGAAATTCTAAATGAAAATATTATTGGAATATAATGTGAAAAAGGTGCAAGAAATTTTATTAAATATGAAAAAAATATGATTCGACATTTTAAGAGATATCATATCATTCAAACTTGCAGGAGATTATTCACTCATTTTATTTTTTAATCATACTAGAATTTATAAACAAGGAAGTGGAATTGAAGGGATGTTATTCTTATACTATATTTTTAAATTATAGAGTCAATAAGTTTATATTACAAAATAATTTTCTTTAAAATATAACATTTCAATACATTAAAATCATACTTGGAATTTATAAACAATAAAGTGGAGTTGAAGTGATGTTATTCTTATACTACATTTTTATATCATAAAGTCAATGAATTTACATTACGAAATGATTTCCTTTAAAATTATACATTAATAAGGCAATAGATTCTCATTTTTTAAATTCTATTTAAATTCATATTATTTCGTGTAAATTAAAGGCCCAAAAATTTTATTATAAAGTGAAAAAAATATTATTCAAATATAATAAATATTTAAATTTTTTTTAAATTTATCCAGGGTTATGAATGTTTTAATATTTTTCAAGAAAAATAGTTGAATTTGTAATCTATTTTGTTTTCTCAATTTTTTTTTTTGCATGTTTAAAGTTTAAGAAAGATTTGATTCATCCATCTTCACGCATGGTAAATCCAAAGCTAAGATCGATCTAAATTGGTTTAATTATTAATTATAGTTATAGTTATGATTTGTTTTATTTTTTAAATGTTAAAGAGGACATCAGAACATCTCTACCATGGGAGAGGAATTAAAAAATTATGGAGAAACGTTATAGGCCCGTGGAAAAATTTCAAGCGATGAAAGGGATGTGTAGTTTCTAACTAGATCAAGACATAGATTTGATGAAGAGTGAATGTGATCTCGACAATGTTAGGCTCTGATATCATTTCCAAAATGCAAAATAAGATTAAATATTTTTTTTTTTTCTAAATCAGACTAATCTATTAATTTATAAAAGTACTGTTACAAAACTACCCATGCTGCTGATGTGTGAGCCAGCGAGCTGGGACTGATTAACATCACTGTTCTTGATTGTTTTGGGTTGCCCAGAGTGGGAAACCAACCCTTTAAGCAAAATATGCTGTGCCGCCCTTAGAAGGGAAACCGGCCAGAGGATTATACATAAAATGTAAACAGTACTGGAAAAACTAGAAACAACATACTGCTCATCGGTGGAGCAATTGAAGCAGCAAAACTCAAAAAGACCAGAAGTGAATGAGCCAGGGGAATTAGCCCTCGTGCTCAGAAGACATTGGTTCCTCTTCAATCCTGCAAGCATATTCATTCTCCTCGCTACTGTCCTCCTTTCCTGCTTGGCTATCAGTCTGCAAATCTTTGTTGTCAGCTCCAGAATGCAACTCCATGGGTGGAGGGGGAGAGGGGCGGTGGTCAAAGGGGAGGGAAGGGGTGGCGCAAGGCGGAATTTCCTCACGGAGCGAGACAGAGATGAGGGCGGTGATAATGGAGTCGAAGGAGGTGCAGTGGAAACGGAGTTCGGCATTTTGAGTCGTTTGACGAATGGTGGCCCCTCGAATGTGACTTTCCCGGGGAGTGGGCTGACTGGGAGGGGTAGGGAGGTCAGAAGGAGGCTGACTGGAGGAGGCTAGAGTGCCAGGAGGGCCAGAAGGCTCAGAGGCTCGATGTGGCAGACCTGGGAAGTCAACAGAACTCCTGGCGCGAATACGACCCCTCCCTCTACCTGTAGGAGCATAATTCACCACACGTCGACCCCGGCTTCTTCCTCTGGCTCCACCACCTCGAGAGGCAGGCGGGGGCGTGTGAGCATCATCCTCAGAGGACGAGCTGAGCTCAGAAAGCGGGGAGGAAGGATTTTCCATGGCCAGACCTCGATTAGTGCCTCTCCTGCAGCGCATGCGCTGCCTGAGGCGTGGCATGGCTAACAGAGGGAGGCGCTCACGAGGACCGCCAAGAAGGGAGGGTATAGAATGGGGTGAAGTGAGGAGGGTACCAGGGTTAGGCCAACCCGACTGAGAAGCAGTGTAACCAGTTGCGGAATCAGAAAAACCAAACGGAGAAGCAATAAAACCCGACGGAGAAGCAATATAACCAGACGGAGAAGCGAAAATAAGATTAAATATTGATAATCATGAAATTTTTATTCACATTATGTATATGTTTTAAGTACATGTATTGTCATCATGATAAACCCTTTGAATACACACAACTACTCATCAAATATGTTTTTTCATATGATATGTTGGTTTCTTACTATCAGACCCACATGAAGGATGAGGAGTTGGTGGATTATGCATTGTAGGAGGGGGTTTTCAACAAATTTTGGCTAGCGTAGGGATTTTATCCATTCGTATTTGAAAGTTAGATCGAAAGGTCACCATGCCTCGATTTTAGAGCCTACCAGGTCTTTAGAAAGAAAAGTTAATAATTTGATAGGGCATCCATCTAGAGATTAAGAGGCCCTGACCCATACTCCAATCGTGCATTGTTAGGGTCCTCTAGTTTCTGCCAACCCAGGGCTCGATGCCATTTGTGAGGGGATGTAGAACTCTTCTTGGGGTTTTCTAGCTTGAGTTTGGTTTCCCTTTCATCCTATAGATCGAAGAAATACATGTAATGTATTATGACTTTCTTAGGGTTTTTAGAAGTTTCAGAAGTTACGACTTTCTCTGGTTTGTTTTTTTGCTTGTCCTTCATCTCCAATGCCATTGGCCTTACCCTCCTTGGACGAAATAGTGAAGGAGAGCCTTGCCCTGATGACAAAGGAAGGTCAAACTAATGTTGAGAATATCTGAATCCATCTATAGTGTTAAAATTTAGAGAGAAAAAGGTATTTAAAATTTTAACACTGTAGATGGATTCAAGGACCCCTTTATCTCTAAATTTTAACACTGCAAATGGATTTAGAGACCCTTATGGTGAAATGAAACACTTCAATATCAAAATTGCAATTTTCCATTTCAGGAGTGACACAATTAAATATTACAAACATAAATTACTAATTCATATACTTGTTGTACTTATTATTTCAACATATTTTATTCTTGCGCTATAGTAGTCATTTATGTTAATCATTATTAATTTTGTCACTTATTATCTAGTCATATATTTTGATCTTCGACAAAATTAGTCATTTTAGTTAGTCGCTTTTAGTTTGGTCACTTATTATCTAGTCATATATTTTATCCCTAAACTAAATTAGTCATTTAAGTTAGTAATTTTTAGTTCATTCACGTACAATTGCTTAAATTTAGTAGTAATTCACTTGAAATAATTGCAGTGACTAAATTTTTTAGTCACCTAGTTACTAATTTCATCAATTTCTACTAGTGGTTTCTTCGTAAATCTTAATGTTATAACGTGCTCTTCTGAAATCTTGTGATTGATCTACTAGTGATTGATTTGATTCCAATGATCGAGATTTGTCGGGCGGAAAACCCCCATATAAACCTCGTGCTAGTTTAGGGGAAACGACGAGGCTTAACCAAGGGATCATGCATCAAACGGATAACCCACGACAAGTTGATCAGGGTTTAAACTCATTGGGGATCTGACAATGGGTTAAATTAATAGCACATGTAAGTGTGATGAGCATGTTTGCACCATCAATCTCCCTGTAGGGAAATATCTGTCGCTCGTACCTACACACTCCATAACACCCAGTTGAATTATTCTAGTTGGAGGGTATATAGCTCATTAGTTTTAATTATAACTTAAAATATCAAAAGGGTGAGGTATTTTTATGCTCCTAACTCATTACCTCAACGAGTTAAAACTCAATTCATGGAACATTGAAGAGTTATATTCAACATTGAGTATTGCAATGAGAATATATGAAGTACACCAATCTTATCTATGCATTCATAAGTAACATTTGACAAACACCTTTGGCATCTAGCTTTTATTTTTTACTGGAGATGCATGAACCATTATATAAAAATAATGCAATATTTTTGGAAGTCCATTCAAATGTGGAACATTACTATGGAAGTCAAGTTAATCGTTGATATAACATTCATTGAATTTTTTTGCATTGAATTGTTGTTGTTTGCAATATGCTTGTGTTTTGGTGAGAAGTAAATCCACCACGCACTAGATTTCCTTTACCCTATAATGCCATTTCATGCTTGTGTCCTTCTAATTGTTGGAAGAATTTTCCCTGAGGTAAACAGGTGAATGAACCATATGCATTGATAGGCTTGATCATATCTGTGTTACTGGTATCTTTGTTGGATGTGGATAGTATATTTGAAATCACACCAGAACTGTTCAAAACATTGATCATTGATGTGATCCTATTTCCAGCATGATTTCAATCAATGTTGTTGATAATGACCAACTTGAAATTGAAATTGCCATAAACAAAGAGTATGGGGAATACTTGGCTAAAGTTGGACTTGCTTCCTGAAGGACTCTCACTAGTATACATTTTATTAGCCACTTAGTTTTTACCATGGAAAATTCAGAAATAATATTACTACTAGTTTACAAGAAGGAAGGGTATAGTTGCAAGGGTTAAATTATGTATATGATTGCATCCTGATTGAGACAATATTCACATACTTCGCAAGATTGCGAGTGTCATTTCGAGAACTCAAGACCAAGGAAACCTAGACCATCAATATACTTTCCAAGATGACTGGGGTTATTACAGTGCCAACCCAATATTCATGTTGCTCTATGAGTCCAAGCACACTCTAGGCCATAACTAATTTGGCTCATTGGTCAGCTCCAAAACCCAAGTGGCACACCATTCTATGGGATGGGAAATCCCTTTGTTATGTCCACCATCCATGGCTCACTAACTGGTCTCCATAACTGTTGTAAGCTCCAAAGTCCAAGCACAAGACTCACCAACTAAAAATCTCGAATCAACTCCATAACCCTTGCAAAGGCTCACTGGCTAGTCCATAACTATTCATAGCTAAATAGTAAATAATCTATTTGAATTCACTCCATTTTCGAGCTGTCGACCCCCATAATCTTTTGTTTATGTCTGCTTGTAGCCATTATGGGTTTATTAATATGCCTACATTAAACATGTTTACTTCATCGGGATTTGCAACCACGTAGCATAAAAAACACATACACGTGGGCACACCGACCCCAACACATAAACACACATACATATGCCATATTTCCCTGGAAGAAAATCTCAACACACCAACCTAATAATCATGGTCCTTAAACCCATTATACAGTCACACCAACCTTAATCATATTCATAACTTGTCCCACTGGCCTAGCATTTAGATACACATGGAGCCATGTCAACCATAATTATTTTCAGACTCACCAATCTATTTGACATGTACATGATGATTACAAGATAAGGGTCAAATATGGGGTTAAAACCATTGTTTTCGATCACCCAGTGCTCTCGTGGAAAGCCCCTGATGCCCTCCATGCACTTCCAGCAACAAACAATAAAATAATGTAACACCTTCTTCCCACATCTCCCCAAGTAACCGACCAACTGGGGTAAACATGTGACGATAGGATACTAATATGAGACTCTACCTCCTAGATTACTTTGAGGAAGTGGAACTGACGAAAGCATGAAAAACAGACCTTACAATGCATCATTGACATCCCCAGGAGGTAACCCAATCTTCCAGGGCCCTGTTCCCTGAGGGGGAACTAATTTTTAACCATTTGAGGGTTATCCACAGACATGTAAGGGCAAGGGAGAGATTTTAGAAACTTATCCATGGGCTTTAATTTTCAAGGTAGTGGCTAAGGCCCCAAAATATCAATTATGTGCCTGTAGCTCTGGGATTTGTGCCACATTTTCGGCCCCTGAGCCTAGGTCACTGCCCAAAAATTATTGTAACTTCAAGAGAGGATAAAATAACATCAAAACAAATAAATTGAAGTTATCAAATCATCGGCAACTCATCTGACAACATTAGCAACATCATCATTGCAATTTTACACTTCTAAGCCAACAATCATAATGGTAGCTCAACACTGATATTTTTCCCTACCAATGTCAAGGATTTAGTCTGCCAAAGAGTGATTTCTGCAACGAACTATCCATTCCTTTGTTTCACATCAATGCTCATCATGTTCTTCAATTGAATGTTGACAAACAACAACCCTTTATGTTGCAGTCTTCCATCATCCTCGTATCTTCGAATAATGCATTCCAATTTTATATTTTTTATGATAACATGTTAATTATTGTATGAATTTATTTTTAGCATTGACATCATGTGACACTTTCAATGTTTATTTTTTAACATGTAATCAATGTTTTTTTCATTTAACCACCATCCCTTCTCAAGGGTACTATAAATGACATGATGACATGAAATATTTTACATCATTGCTATAAGATCATTAAAAAATAAACTTTCATACTCTCTCCATTATCAATTGTTTATTTATAAGGGCGCGCTCCAAAATATAACAAGCATTGGAATTGGAATTGATTATAGTGGATGTTGTGACCAAAAGGTTTACTATAGGTTAATGACTTTTTTCTTTTTTTTTATTGGAGGGATAAGGGGCTGTTTCATAAATCCTTCAGGGTTCTCAAAATTACAAGCCTCAATAAATGAATTTGGAACAATATTACTCATCAAAAAAGAAGATTCCATAAATATTCCATTGTCATGGGTTGATTAGAATTTACATCTATTATAAAAAATGATCATTCCCAAAAACATCCAAAAGAAAAAATCTAGTTTTAAATGAAGCTCTATGAAAAATAAGCAAAAATTAAACATACAACATTGAATTATTTTGAAATACATAAAACCTGCTGAGATAAAAATACTATGCTTATTAGGTATAAGTCCTTTCTTGGTGAACTAAATAATGTTTTTTATTTATGAATCAATTTTGTATACAGATTTTCTTAACTATAATTAATAATATACAGTGTATAATAATAATTGTAAATAATTAATTTTCCAAACCATCTCATGTACGTTGTGGGCGTCGACCACATCATGGTGGCACAAATGAATCCAACCTTGAGCTAGCAGAGACACCTATAGAGGACATTTTACAATAGGTGATATTTCCTTTTCCAACCACGTTATTGGGGGTAGGTACCTGAATTTTCGACCTGTTACTCGCCCCACCACAAATTTTTGGGATATTTCCTTAGTCTTCTAAACAGTGATGTCAACTCCTAACACTAGAGAAAGGAGGACTATGTTCTTCTTCTTAACACTATGATTTATTTTCCTCTTCCTTGCTTTCTTAGACTCCTTCTAAATCATAGCTCCTTGTTCACAAGAGTGTTTGTCCCTAAGAACCCCAAAAATGTTATCAACATCAGTTCAAAATTATTCGATCATTAGGGCAAGGGTCTCCTTCACCTAAAGAAAACGAGGTCCTCAAACCTTTAAACCATAAATAATATTGGCTTTGATGATCTTGTCCAAGAGGTGCATCTTAGGAATGATATCACGAAAGTGACTTTGAAAGCATACGTTCTTTATTTATGATTAGTGCCTAAGCTAAGAGGAGTGTGTTGTGTTCCAGATATTACCTTTGGGTAGGGATTCTACATATTTTCATACATTATTATCTATTTAATAATACTTATCACATTCCTTAAGGAAAGATTTCACATTTTGAGGCATGACTCATCATCTCATATGATTTAGCATGATTTATGAACAATTGAGGAGGTTTATAGGAGGATGCCCTTCATGAAAGGATGGCACGTGACATATACTAGAAACTGCACCAAATGTTGCAAATGAAACATCATAAGCTATAACATATGTAGATATAAACGTAGTTGAAATTGATTGAAAGAAAAACTACTTTTGTATTTTTTCTTTGTTGTGTGTATTCCTCTAATTTTTGGCAATCATGAGTACACAAGATATGGGGAATTTAAAGAGTTGTTTTAGTATCTATATGACTAAATTCATGTCGATGAAGATGACAATGAAATTAATTATACTCCATAGTGGGTTTCTTTACAAGCTAGATAATCTTTGTGTTCCTAAAGGTGAGATGTTGCATCTTATCATATCTAGCCGTTTAATGACAGTGAATATTTGGTAAACCATTCAATTTGAAGAAGATGATATGGAAGGAAGATGAAGAGGCATCATGTATGCATCCATAAATGAAAGGAATTGAGCTTGAGAAATGGTTGGCTACACCTGCTAGGAATGTCTTTCTGTTGTGTAACCAGCTCCAAAAATAGAAGAAGAGAGATATCAACGCCTTAGAAATAAGCCACTTCGAGGGGGAAACCTCCAATACATTACATAAGTGAAAAATTCTTGGATGATACAATTTACAAAACCTCCTTTCTATATATAGGAGTACATGTGGCCATAATGTAATCCTAGTGGGCCACAATGTAATCCTAGCCGACCTAACAATAATAATTTAAGCGCACAATAATAACAAAATCGGGGTTACAAGGGTACAATAATAACAATAAGGGGGTTACACTAATAACAATAAGGGACTATACTAGTAATAAAGGGACCTAACATGCCCCACTGCTCCAAAAAAGTGTTGTCCTCAACGCTTGAGTAGCTCTGGGTGCTTCTGTATAAACTTCTCATCCTCCCATGTAGAATCTTCAGTGGGTAAGTTCTTCCACTTGATGAGATACTCTGAAATTGATCCATTTCATAACTGTTGAGTTCTTGTTTCCATGACCGCTTTAGGTTCCAATATGATTTTTCATTCCTCATCAAGTTCTGGAAATATTGTTTGAACTGGAAGATTTTCACCTATAACCTTCTTTAAGCATGAAACATGGAAAACTAGATGCACTCGCGAAGAAGTATGAAGCTCCAATTTGTATGCCATAGTACCAATCTTTTGCAACACCTTATAAGGACCATATTACTTTGGCAATAATTTATTATCCTTCTTAGCTTGCTTCAGGGACATTTGCTTGTATGGTTGTAGCCGTAAAAATACCCAATCTCCTACATCAAAACTTCTATCACTGCAATGTTGATCTGCCTATTGTTTAATTCGATTTTGTGCCAAATTCAGGTTATCCTTTAATAGTTGGAGAACTTCTTGTTGATGCACGATGTGATATTCCACTGCTTGAACCTTCAAATTTTCCCTTAAATATGATGTGATGGATGGTGGATGATATCCATAAAGTGCCATAAATGGGGTCATTTTTGCTGCAGTATGGAAGGAAGTGTTATACCACCATTCAGCGAGAGGTAACCACTTGACCCATTGTGTTTGTTTATTAGATACAAAAAAACGAATATATCCTTCCAAACATTTATTTACTATCTCAGTTTGACCATCAGATTGAGGATGATAAGATGAGCTATGAGCTAATTGAGTACCCAAACAAGAAAATAACTCCGTCCAAAAATTTCCGGTAAAAATGGGATCTCTGTCGCTCACAATAACCCTTGGGATTCCATGTAGCTTTTGAATTTTGTCCATAAATGTAGTAGCAACTGTACTTGCTTTAAATGGATGAGATAATGCACAAAAGTGTGCATACTTGGTAAGTCTATCAACTACCACCATGATGACACTCTGTCCTTCAAACTTAGGTAAACCTGTGATAAAATCCATTGAAATATCCTCCCAACGTTGACTTGGCATGGATAAAGGTTGTAGAAGTCCTGGGGTCTTAATTGTCTCAACTTTATTCTGCTGGCAAACCAAACATTCCACCACAAATTTTTGAATATCAGATTTAAGGCCATCCCAAAAAAACTCTTTCTTCACCCTGTGGTAAGTTTTTAAAAATCCTGAGTGTCCTCCTAAAGGAGAAGTGTGCAATTCCAGAAGAATCTTTTGTTTTAGTTGGGAATTATTACAAAGATATAAGCGATCTTTGTACCATAAGGAATCATTTTTCCAACTAAATGTATCGGATGTACTAGGATCTTGCTGCAACTTTTGAATGAGTGTCCATACATCTTTGTCCTTCTTCCATTCATCTCTTGCTTCGGTTATCCAATCTGGTTGGATAATAGAAATGGCACAAAGCAATGCTTCCATCTCTTCATTCTTTCTTGAGAGTGCATCTGCAACAACATTAAGCTTTCCTTTTTTGTATATTATTTCAAAGTCATAACCCAACATCTTTGTGACCCATTTTTGCTGCTCTTCTGAAGATAGTCTTTGTTCCAAAAAGTGTTAAAGACTATCATGATCAGTTTTTACCTTCAAGTGTCTTCCCATTAGGTAAGTTCTTCATTTCTTTAGTGCGTTCAATATTGCTAACATTTCCTTCTCATAAATAGGTTTATGTAAATACTTTCCTTTGATTGGAAGACTTTCAAAAGCAATGGGTCTTCCTTCCTGCATTAAAACAACACCAACACCAATTCCATTTCCTGAGGCATCACATTCCACAATAAAGGTTTTTGTGAAGTCTGGCATAACTAATATCGATGCTAGGCACATTGCCTCTTTAAGATGTTCAAAGGCCTTAGTTGCTTCAGGAGTCCATGAAAATGCATCTTTCTTCAATAATGTTGTTAGAGGTGCTGCTATTCTCCCATAATTCTTAACAAATTTGCGATAATACCCTGTTAACCCGAGAAATCCTCGCAACTGCTTTATGGTTGTGGGGAATTTCCATTCCTTAATGGCTTTAATTTTGTTAGGGTCTACTTTAATACCCTTGTGAGATACAATATGACCCAGATATTCCACCTCTTGTACTCCAAAGAAACATTTGGATGTTTTTGCATATAATTGTTTCTCCTGCAATAGTTTGAGCACCCTGTCAACATGTTCAACATGATCCTCCCAAGACCTGCTGTAGATTAGTATATCATCAAAAAATACTAGCACAAATTTTCTAAGGAAGGGTTTGAAAATGGAATTCATCAACCCTTGAAATGTAGAAGGTGCATTGGTAAGGCCAAAAGGCATGACCAAAAATTCATAATGACCCTCATGAGTTCGAAATGTTTTTTTTGGAATATCTTCGATCTTCATTCTAATTTGATGATATCCTGAACGAAGATCCAACTTGGTAAAATAAATTGCTCCATGTAATTCATCCAATAATTCATCAATCACAGGAATGGGAAATTTGTCTTTAATGGTGAGCTTATTGAGCTCCCTATAATCAGGACACATTCGCCATGATCCATCCTTCTTGTGTACCAACACTACAGGAGCAGAGAAAGAACTTTGACTGGGTTGAATTATACCCGCCTCTAACATTTCTGCGATCATACGTTCAATTTCGCTCTTTTGGAAGTAAGGATATCTATAAGGCCTGATGTTTGGAGGAACACTTCCTGGAATCAAATGAATAGCATGATCATGATCACGAAAAGGTGGGAGTCCTTTGGGAGTTTCAAACACCTTGGAATGATTGTCCAAGACTTGTTAGAGATCTGCAGAAATAGATGATTTTGATGTCGGAACTTCTAGTGAGCATAATTGTGCAATTACGCCTCGTTGTTCTTTCTTTAGAAGTTTTGTCATGACATTAGAGCTTATTATCCTTCTCGGCTTCCCTTCAATACCCCGTAATTCGAATTCCTTTCCTTCTGAAAAAAAATTCAAGAAAAGTTCTTGAAAATTAAAAGCTACCGTCCCCAAAGATTGTAACCATTGTACTCCTAGTACAACATCAGCACCTTCCATAGGAATGGAAAGCATTGGACTAGTCAACACATATTCCCCCATGGTTAGCTTGACATTATGGCATTTTCCAGAGCAATTTATAGTTCCTCCATTTGCAACCATCACTTGACATTCTGGTGCTGGGTATAGGAAACAATTTAATTCCTTGGCTACCTTACACTGAATAAAATTATGGGTGCTACCTGAATCAATCAACACTATTACCTTTTTCTTCTTGATATGTCCTTCTATCTTGAGAGTTTGAGGAGTGGTAATTCTTTCCAGTGCATTACACGATATGGTCAGATTCATTTCTTCCTCTTCTAGGGCTGGTTCTTGGTGTATATCCTCTTCTTCTTCATTTTCTTCTTCCTTTTCACAATCTATGTAAAATAATTTCTTCTCAGCACACTTATGACCTTTAGTGTATTTTCTATCACAACTGTAGCAAAGCCCTTTTGCTCTTTTTTCTTCCAATTTTTGTGGTCTCAACCTTGTAGGTTGTGGAAATCTAGGCGTAGCAACACTTACTTCTTTATAGAATTGAGCAGTAGGCTTCCTTGTCGCCATTATTTTACATTCAACTTTTCTTGCTAACCTGAATGCCTTCTCCAATGAATCCGGTTCCGAAACGTGAACTTCATGTTGGATGTTATCCTTTAAAGTGCCTATCAAGAGATCGATCTTGTGTTCCTCTAGAATATCAGTTACCCTTATATTCAATTTTTGGAGGTCCTCAATGTGTTGCCCCACTAAACCCTTTTGTTTGAGATTTATCAATTGGCTAAAGAAGGTGTTTCTCTTTGTATCCTCATAATGTGCTATCATTTCCTCCATAAAAATTGACCAAGTAACAATTTTTTTACGGGAGCAAAGGCATCAATACCATACAAATGTATTTTGTTCTAAATGTAAAGTTGCAATGCGTACCTTTTGTGTGTTTTGCACGTTATGGAGATCAAAATATTGCTCCATCTGTAGTATCCATGTTACAGGATCCTTTCCATCAAACTTCCTCATATCCCTTTTTGGAATATGGTGGTTCTTCCCACCAACATTAGAGTTTATGAAATCACGATTAACATTGATTTTGTTCTCATCATGAGGTTCTTCTACTATCTTTTCACCATTAGGAAACATTTCTTGTATCAACTTTGTCAAAACTTCGATGTCTGTTTTTAGATCATTCTTCATGTTTTCCATGTTGTATTTCATGTCATCCATCTTAGCTTCCATGCCAGCTTCCATGCCATCCATCTTAGCTTCCACGCCTTTCTTCAAAACTTCAATTTCATTTTTTGTTGCTCTTTGCGAGAGTGAAATTTGTTGCACTTGCTCTTGTAATTTTGATAGATCATGTTGCAATTCTTCATCTTCATGAGTCATAGTAGAGCCTTATGAAGGCTTAATGGGTGTTGAATTATTTTTACAGGGCATATTTTAGAACCCAATACTGATATCTATTCTAAAATATGCCCTTGTAATCAATTCAAATTGATTCTTCAAACAAGAGTTATGCAATTCGCAAAAACAAATACACACCTTTTTCTTGCTTTTGAGGAGCTCGATATTGAAATTGGATTTTCTTTGTAATTGCAACACTTCAATATTTGAATTTAGGTACCGACATATCCCTTTGAATTATATTTTGAATGCCATAGGTCTGACCTGATTTGGATTCTCCAAGACCAAGTTGTGTCCAATCTCACACAATGACCTAATTATGGACTAGTCCAGTACAACGAATTTGTACGAATTGCCACGTGTCACTGTCTTGTCCTTCAGCTCTGAAATTGATAGAAAAGAAAATAAATTATGTTTAATAGCAACCAATTTTTACGGCACTCCAATCCGATGCTCAGAGAGAGAGTTATGAATATTTTCCCACGATCACCTCTTTCAGATGAAATTTAAGAGCCTGAAAAAGAACTACCTTCCACAGATCATATATCTGAAAAAATTTTGAACCAAGATCTGAAATTTTTTGAAGTTGTTCCTTAAGATTTCAGCTTCGTACCCTATGAATTTTAGCTTCTGAAACTTCGCAGAAAACATTTTATAGCGAAAATTCCACGATGACCTGTTTGGAGCAGCGAAACCCTAGAATCCAAAGCTCTGATACCAAATGTTGTGTAATCAGCTCCAAAAATAGAAGAAGAGAGATATCAAAGCCTTAGAAATAAGCAACTTCTAGGGGGAAACCTCCAATACATTACATAAATTAACAATTCTTGTATGATACAATTTACAAAAGCTCCTTTCTATATATAGGAGTCCATATGGCCATAATGTAATCTTAGTGGGCCACAATGTAATCCTAGCTTACCTAAAAATAATAATTTAAGGGCACAATAATAACAAAATGGGGGTTACAAGGGTACAATAATAAAAATAAGGGGGTTACACTAATAACTATAAGGGGCTATACTAGTAGTATAGGGACGTAACACTTTCAATAATGTTAGTGCTTAAGCTTCAGTCACAAGAGATGTAGCCTATGGTTATAGAATTTTGGGGATGTTGAACCACCAGGGAACCCCTGGGGAAACAATTTTTTTGACACATAAACAAGTATCATAAATAAATACACTATTGGATGATCAAACATGTAATTAATCAGACTATGTGATAGGTGCTTAAACTAGTGACTAATAGGGTCGATGACATAATAAACATGTGACTACGCTAATCAACCTAACACTTGACAGGGAAAATGGTAGGACTGGTGACATGACATATGATGTTAGTGTGATGTATTTTGACACGAGCCTAAAAATTGCTCGAGAAATAGTCTCCAACTATTTTTTCATGCAATAATAGACTACCACATATCCAAAAGTTGCAAATTAAAGTATGAGAGGTCCAAGAGACGGGTAAATCGTAACATTTATAGTTAAAAATACATAAGGATGTTAGAGAGGAAGTTAAAGATATTGTGCAAAAAGGTTGTCGACATATAAAATTCAATAGAAAATTCCAATCATCAATAACCATATTCTCAATGTTTATCCTATTTTTTCCCTTCTTTTACAAAGGGGAAATGAAGAAATTAAACCCAATGTTGTCAAAACTTTCCATCCCCTCATAATTTAAAAATAAGTTTAGTAAACTATGAGAATGACATTTAAAGAGTGTCATTTCTTAATACAAATATATTTTTTATAAATAAATATTAATATTTTTTTATTTTATTTTAAACTTAAATATATTTATAGAGGAATATTACTACTTTTTAATTTTTTTAAAGCTAAATATATTTTAAATGATTAATTTTTTTCAAAGCATTCAAACATAATTAATATGGATTATTAAGAAAATAATTAATGAATTTTAGAAACCAGCTATTGAGATATATAATTATTAAATTTTTTAAGATGGAGAGAAAAAGAGAGCCACAAATCATGAAAAAAAGGTCAATAATAGAAATATTAGATCATAAAAGTAAAATTGAACACAAAATCGAACTGTGATTGAAAGGAGTGACAAGGTAGAGAGACCCAGAATTCCCTCCAACTGCATTTTAAAGGTAAATTCTTCAACCACTTGGCATTGTATCTGTATGCAAATTTTTCTTACCTTACAAGCTAGACAGACAAAGAACAAGCTTAGCTCTACAGCCTAGTATTATATTTTTCCACCTCTAATGTTTATGGACAAGAGATATCAATTTTCTAAAGCAAGTGGGAGCCAAACTATCATCTTTCCCATGTTGACTCCCTCTATTGAGCATCATGAAAAATATCCACAAATTAATTATCCTTATCAAACCAAACATTTCATTGGAAATTATCATCAATCCCATAACATTACTACTTAGCTGCACTTTTTAATCATACAAAGTTTATTTTGGCACCAATATTATTTGTCCTTAATGGCACATGATTATATTGAAAAATGAGCCCAAATCCCCTAAATAATATTTTATGATGTAGAAAACCCAATAAGTTTTATAGATTAATAATAATTATAATGTTTTATAAACCCAACTATTTTCACATGATTACTAAAATGATTAGTAATTAATAATAATTATTTATAGAAAAAAGACAAACACATTTCTTTTAATATAATTAAAAACCACATACACATTTCGTTGAAGTTCCATTCCTGGTTGATCTAAGGCTTTCAAATATAAAAAAAAATCACTTTCATCGTTTATTTCCCTCCCATTGTAGTAGTTGTCCAGGGGAAGAGGAGGAAGGGTGAAACTATTGAGTGGTATTTCTGATCTGATACATTTGGTTGAATTTAATAAATTGGATTCACGATGCCTCAATTTTAGTGATTTCATTTTAAAGAGTAAATCTCCACAAATTTCCCCACACTCAGGGCGATGGCCCATCCCCAAGTCCATGTCTCTTCACAACTTGAAAATACTTCTAGAGAAGCTCAATTAGGCACTCAGGAGGTTGGATGTTTAGTATTCCATGGAGGAATATGAATTTTAAGGCATGAGAGTTTTTGAATACGACATGTTCTTTTGAGACCCCAAATTAGTGATGCAAATGCAAGGAAATTGACCCCGAATCAGTGAAGAAAATGCAAGGAAATTAAATGTCCTAAGACCATACAAGGTCACCACCCAGATGATATAGCATAGATTGTGATGATCCATTCATCCCTAAAAATGACAGAGACCCAAAAAGGGCCTTGTATTTGACTGGACCCAGGCTTTCGAAACTCCCAAAGCAAGGAAATCAGATGCAGAGGAAATGGATGTGGACTCAGACATGTAAATTTCATTTTTGACTATGTTTCTGTTAATTTTATATTAGTTTTCACATGATTCTGAAGCAAGTCATATCAAAATAAGTTTGGAAATTATTTCATGGGATCATTTGATTAGAAATTGTGAAATTTTGTTTAAAACATGACTCGTTGTGTGATCTATATTAGTCATATTTTAATGGGAAGACAATAGTTTTGTTATTTTATCTGAGCAGGAAAAAAAAATTTTTAAACTTGTAACATATTCTTAAAAATGAAGAAGAAATGAAGAAAAGAGGTCAAATGGTTGTCCTGTCATATTTAATGCATGTTTCTGTTCCTTTTCAAGGAGAAGTTATAACTAATGGGTCCCGTAAAAGGTAGGCTCGCTGCAATTGTTATGGTTATTTATAAGAAGGGGAACTAGAGGATGCTTGCAGTCCTAGTCCACGTTCACACTATTTGCATCATGTACCCTGACCACCAATAGGTTCTACAGGTTTACTTCTTCGCTACCCACAAAATAGCTCATAAGAACAAATACACGTATAATTTTTTTTTGCATGAGCACATCTTTTATCTATATAGATATTCGTTGGAGACTTACATTATGGGTGCATTTTTAGTGGTAATGTTGATGTTTCTAAAGGTATTGGGATGAATGAAATGGACTACATAGGGAATTAAGGCTCAGAATCATCATGTTGATACCATGTTTAATGGGAATTGGGTGCTATTAGAAGAAAACATCTCTACTTAATATGTCAGATACGGTTGTTTTGGGAACTCTTGAAACAACAATTTATATAAGTTTTCTTTCTTTTTTATGTTGATAAACTTTTCATGCACATAAAGGTGAATGAACAAACTTATACAACAATAAGTGTTGTAGTTCTTGGATTTTCCAATTCCACTTAGCCTAAGAGATCCTCTCTTTTTTTGTAATTAATACTACTTCTATTAATAGTAAAGGCATATAGTACAAAAATAGTGATACAGCTCATATCGAACAGGGTGGACTGGAGGAACTAACCATCCCTGTTCGATATCCCATCATAAAAATATTGTTGGATTGTTGCCTGGTGTTGGGTGCAGTATCGGGTCTATAAATATGCCAACATTTAATTGTCAATCCGGAGAGTTCGTGAACTTCGAGACACAGCACTGGAAATGCCAGAGAGAGTCCCTGGTAACATGCAAAACAAATTCTAGTCTATCTTGCGATTAATCTCAAAAATAAATGTAATGCTGGATTGTAGATTTATGTGGTGTAGCTTTTTGGATTCAAAACTCAGAATCTCCACAGTCTTGAATCCAAAAATAAATGTAATCTTGCACTAGTGCAAGAAACACCAATCCAAACAATTAAAAAGATGTGGAAAAGTAAAAGCAATCAATGCAAAATGAAATTCTAATTGCAAGTAAATAGAAGGGAAATCAGAACTAGAAATCAAGTGGTGCCGGTACAATAATGAAAAGACTATAAATGCAGGAATAAATTCAAAAGCAATTCGAACTATTCTACTTGCACTAATTCTTCATGCACTAATTCTACTTGTGCTAATTCTTCCTGCACTAATATATATTATAACGTGCTTGCACTAATTATGTGTAAGAACAATCCAAAGGTTAAAGGAAACCATAATATTAATGAAGAATTTATCAATTCAAACATCTAGTTTTCGTATTTATAAATATCGGCTCAGCAAATGTAAAAATCACAGCTTTAAATATCAATTAATAGATCTAGATTAATTTACAGAATTACAGTTAGAGCTCATAATGGCAGAGCCGATCTTATGGATTTGGAAAATTTGGAGGGTGCACTCATTGTTTAAAATATTTCAGGTGCAAGTATAATTAATAATACAGCAAATGAAATAGAAACAAATTGCAGCAACTCAAATTAACCTTAAAACTAAATTCACACAGCAAACAAACAAGAATTGAAATGCTATTTAAAAAATGAGAGCGGTGTCAAGCTGGTCTAGTGGCCAACCCAACCAACTCACACCCTCTTTGAGTGCCTGGTTCACACAGAAATCGAAATCATTAGATGCAATAAATGAATAGACAAAGCATGAATAAAAATTTCTTCAATTAATTAAAAAAAATAGTCTTTTACATAATGCAGACATCAGCTAATCCCAGTAAGAAGGAGAAGAATTCCACACTGAAATCCACATGCTGTTACATTGGAAAAACCTATCCTCCCTTCTTCGCTATGCTTGCTTGTGCGTGCTTCTGCCCTCTTCTTAATTGATTGACTAAAATTGAGTCGTTAGGCTTGGAGCCATAACTCTTCTTTTATAATTTTTTTACATTCCAAACTTGGCATAAAACAATTCAATCCTTTGAAAACATCATGGGGATTGAATCCCAAATAATTATCATTAATATAATATCAATACAACCGTTTCCCTACTGAAATAATGGATATTTACCATGAATTTCCCAAATTTGGGCATTTTCTAGAATTTTGGAAAAGTTGGTATTTTTAACAAACTTCCTCAAAATCCCCCTTCGTCTCTCCTTAACCATTACAAATTTTTGAAAACGGCCTAAGGCTTTCTCAATTTAATATTCTGAGAGAGAAACCCATTTTTCAGAATTATGAGATTCACTATGATCGACGCGGAAATCGAGGTGTAAATAGGCAGTCTGGAAACTGCTACAAATTCGGGGCTGTAGCATTAATTATTCTCTAAATATAAATATGTATGATCTGGGTGTGTCTTGGCTTATGTGGAAGTGTTCAAATGAAATTTTGATCACAAAAATCTTTCAGATTCTCCCAGAAATGTGTTAATGTATCAAAGCCCCAAATTGGTGGAGGCACATTGGAAAACTTGCACTGGTGTAGGCACGCTAACTGCACTAGTGCAGGCACGCTGTAAGAATTGAATTGGTGTAGGAATCTGTTGCACAGTGCAGGAAAGTAATTATAGGTTCAAAACATGAACAAATCAACTTTAACCTGCAACATACAAACATTTATTAAATATCCATTAATAATATTTTAATCTCGTTAAAAAAAAAAGAAATAACAAATACTTGCAACAATAATCATTTAATCAAACAGTAGCATGAGAGATTTTGAGTGAAAAATGAGACAAAACTGAGGCCCAACATCCCCCCATGCTGACCATCTTGCATGTCCTCATGCAAGAAAATCCTGTACTGTTACTCCTTTGCAAAAAACAAAATTAGAAACATGTATAAACATTCATAATGATGTTCCTGCAATTCTGCATGATCACATTTCCTGCACTTGATAAAGCTTGCTCTTAAAAATAGAGTGTCTGCTAGAATCTTCATTTACTTAAACCGATTTCAAGAAAAGCTAAAACGAAAAGTGCCATGGAAAAAATAAATTGCAAGGATGGTGTTATTACTTGAGAAAAATAGACAACTTTTAAAATTTTCAAAAATAATATCTCGGAGGCTTCCGTGATCAAAAGTTTCACTCTAACATCCTCATTATAAACATGAGTGACATGATTTAAACGATATGTTGTTACAGGTAGACATAGTAATACCTTCCCATAATTATTATTTTACCATTATCCATGTATAGTTAAAAGCTTCTCTTGTCTTGGCATAGTGAATTACCAGCACTAAGGGTCCCCACGTCCATAAAAACCATTCAAAAAAGATAGAACTCCAAGGTATAACAACAGAAGGATTTTAAAGCCATTCTAAAATAGATTGATAGTGAGTTCACAGAAAGAAAAATCAACCAAGTAAATTATAGTGTAGAGTCAACTTTAATACCACTGGCATGGCCCTGCTGCCAACAAGCATCTATAGCCTCGACAGGGATACCTTTTAACCTTACGAAATGATTTTTTCCCACCTATTAGATATATTTTCAGAGTTATTTATGATCATTTACTTTTTCTCTTTTTATAAGTTAATTGAAGGACGTTGTCTTGGCTTGGTAACTAGCTAACCACAATGCCATTCACGAGAACTAACAAGAATGAATGAGTCAGCTCACGATGAGACCTCTCGTCTTCTAGTTTTCCAACGGAAAGCCATTAACCTGGCTTGGTGACCAGTGTGGTAATTTCATTCTCCTTAGGACCCATGATCATAGTAGGTCAACTAGGAATGAGACCTCCTATCCCTCAATTGATTTGTTTATGTTTTTTTTTTTACTCTGATTACGATTAACCTCAGATGGATTACTTAATAGGTGCGGAAGAAAATATACTCCTTAAGAGTGCAGGATGGTGTGAAAAGTTTTTAATTACTATTATTTAATCATTCGTCATGCTACGCTAAGAACTTATTAAAAATAATCTTAGATAATGACCAAAAATATTCCTTGAGTTTATCATGCTAGGGTTCTTTATGAAAGCTTACTATATTTTTGTAGGCATGGTCCACCATAGGAGGGTTTTCACTAATCTCTTCGAAGAGGAATTTGAAAAGATTTTCTGGATGATAGTTTGTTAGAATAAGGGAAAATTATTACATGTAACTTATAACAATACATATTGATCCACAATCAAAGTAACTTTAAAAATATAAAGCGTTAAGTGTAAAGTACTTCTGACAAGTTTTACCATGAGAATGTGTAATAATGAAAATTTCAAAAGTTGTGCTTTTATGGAATCACAAGTTCAAGAGTGTTGTTATTCATCTTTATTCATTACCCTACCCTATTTTTAAAGAGACAAATATCACCTTTAAGTGTAGGCGTACTTCCAATGAAGCCATGTGTATAAAAAAAATGTTGATTATACTCACACTAAGTTTTAAAGAATAAAATTCAATACATACCAAAGCGTGAGAAACCAGTTTCTTTAATTGACATGGTACCAAGAGTTTTTGAATGACAAATAAATAATATGGGTTGATGACTGCTTGAAAATAGGATTCAATGGAATCCACGTATTAATGATTCTCCAACTGGTGCAAGTCTTCCATAGTTTGATAGTCATTCTCCTGTAAGCACAAAAAATCGGGTGAAGGACAAAAGATAAATCCCTCAAGTTCAGACTCAGATATTTGACTTTCAGATTCAAAAGAAAGGTTGAGATAGATTCTAGGGCTTTGAGTTTCAACAACATTTTCAGAACAATTTCCAATGAAATATCTATCCTCGGGTGGTCTTTGGATTAAATATTCCCGGGGTAAATGTTCTACAATAATAGGGGAAGTTTCCAAATTCATTCCCTTTCCCAATATGGAAGGTGTAACATCTCGTTCAATATGGGAATCAGCAGAAAGAATAGGAGGTTAAAACTGTTGCGCAACTTGATGGTTTGGATTAGGGTTAAGACAAGGTTGCACATGCAGCTGGGAACATGGAGGAGGATAACATAATGGTGTATTGGAAATAAATTCTGATTGTTGTTGGTGCTCATACGATTGAATTTGCATGGGAGATTTCCCTAGAGAAAAATATCCAAACGATTCTTGAGGCCATGGAGATATTTGGCTTGAGGATTAGGGCCAAGGAGAGGGCCATTGCGGCCATAAGGTGGGGTATTGAATCAAAGGAGGATTATAAGTTTTCCATGGAACTGTAGAGTTGTAGATGTGTTTAGGAACCTGTTGGGGACAATAAATATTATTCCAAGTATTGAACAATGATGAGTTTTGAGTTATACCTGATGGTCAATTTATTTCCTTACTTGATTCCTTAAATACCTATTGAAAGCCCAACAGTGATGGAAAATAATTTTTTAAATGATTCTCCTTACACTGCTTCCATCCTTCCTACAAATCATCCAATTGTAAATTTAGAAAAGATTTTGTAGCTACTATTTTTGTGGTAGATTCCAAAAATTCAGAAGAAAGTTATCGAGAATTCTTACCAATCTTGGAGATTCATCTTGAATAACTAATGCACAATTTACAAACATCATCATATGGTACGTGAGAAACATCACCTGCTCCTATAAGATTTAAAGGTTCTAAAAATTTGTCTTTGATTCCTTTGAGTAGGAGTGTTTTCAAAGTATCTTTTACCAAATTCTTATGTTTTGATTTTTGGAGGTTGTATCTAAATCGCTCCACATAATCCTCCAAGCTTTCATTTTCCCCTTGTGTTATTCCAAAAATATCTTCACCAGCCTAGAAATAGTTTTGATATTTCTCCAAGAATACATTCTTCATGTCTTCCCATGTTTGAATGAAGTTCCCACCAAGTCTCATGAACCATCGGAGAGCTGCTCCTTTAAGAGTAAGAGGAAACACTTGCAACCTTTGAGAATTAGTACAATAACCATATCCTCTGAAAATTACTTCAAACTAAAATAAGAATGTATCTGGGTCTTAATTTTCCAAACCATGAAATTTTGGTAGTGAAAATGAGGAAATATTATGCATTTCAGCTACTCCTAGATCTTTGATAGGAAATTCAAAAGTAACAATGGTTTCCATTTCTTACCAAAATAAAAGAGGTTCTCCGTGTACTACTTCGAGACTCCTTATTTGAATGTTTATTCCGACTAATCAGTAAAATAGGTGCATTGAATGATTGATGTTAGCCTCAAACTCTTCACTGAAAAATGCCTCAAAATACCATTTTTCTATCTTCAACAAGACCATTGGTACATTTGTTAGCACATGAATAGTGTATATATATATGTGTAGGGTGGGTGGGGGGGTTATTACAACATTAAATAAAATGATAAATCTTAAAGAAAAAATGCAGGAAAGAAATAAATTCAAAGAACATAAAATTGCAAGAGAAACTAGGTGAAGGAATAGAAACCAAATGCAACAGGTCACCAAGGTCCATTCCCTAAGCGCCTCCCCAGCAATGACGCCAAAATTTTGGGTGCAGTATAGGGTCTATAAATGTACCAAAATGTAATCTGTTAATCTATAGAGTTCGTGAACTTCGAGACGCAACACTGGAAATGCCAGAGAGAGTCCCTAGTAACCTACCTGCAAAACAAATTCTAGTCTATCTTGCGATTAATCTTGAAAATAAATGTAATCCTGCACTAGTGTGAGAAACTCCAATCCAAAAAATTGAAAGCATGTGGAAAAGTAAAAGAAATCAATGCAAAAGGAAATTCTAATTGCAAGTAAATAGAAGGGAAATCACAACTAGAAATCAAGCGGTGCCGACACAATAACGAAAAGACTGTAAATGCTGGAATAAATTGAAAAGCAATTCAAACTATTCTGCTTGCACTAATTCTGCCTGCACTACTGTATATTATAGCGTGCTTGCACTAATTATGTGTAAGAACAATCCAGAAGTTAAAGGAAACCATAATATTAATGAAGAATTTATCAATTCAAACATCTAGTTTCTATATTTATAAATATTGGCTCAGCAAATGTAAAAATCACAACTTTAAATATAAATTAATAGATTTGGATTAATTTACAGAATTAGAGTTAGAGCTCATAATGGAAGATCCAATCTTATGGATTCAGAAAATATGGAGGGAGTAATCATTGTTTAAAATATTTCAGGTGCAATTATAGTTAATAATGCAACAAATGAAATAGAAACAAATTGCAGCAACTCAAATTAACGTTAAAACTAAATTCACAAAACAAACAAACAAGAATTGAAATGCTATTTAAAATATGAGAGTGGTGTCAAGCTTGTCTCGTGGCCAACCCACCCAACTCGCATCCTCTTTGAGTGCTTTGTTCACACAGAAATCAAAATAATTAGATGCAATAAATGAACAGACAAAGCATGAATAAAAATTGCTTCAATTAATTAAAAAAAACAGTCTTTTACATAATGCAGACATCGGCTAATCCCAGCAAGTAGGAGAAGCATTCCACGCTGAAATACACATGCTGATACATTGGAACAACCTCTCCTCCCTTATGCATTATTCTTTCCTCTAGGTGCTTCTGCCCTCTGCTTAATTGATTGACTAAAATTGAGTCGTTAGGCTTGGAGCCATAACTCTTCTTTTATAATTTTTTTACATTCCAAACTTGGCATAAAACAAGCCAATCCTTTGAAAACATCATGGGGATTGAATCCCAATGAATTATCATTAATATAATATCAATACAACCGTTTCCCTACTGAAATAATGGAGATTTACAACGAATTTCCCAAATCTAGGCATTTTCTAGAATTTTGGAAAAGTTGGTATTTTCAACAAACTTCCTCCAAAGCCCCCTTTGTATCTCCTTAACCATTATGTGTTTTGGAAAAAGGTGTTGGGAAAAATACTGAGAGGGGGGGGGGGGTGAATCAGTATTTAGAGCTTGAATAAAAAATTTACTTTTTCTTTTCTCTTTAAAACCATTTGTTACATTACTGAATCCAACTTGTATGTCCATAGATCTTATTGCATCATTCACTCATAAGATGTTTAGTAAGCAGTAAGCATGAACATAAATAATATAACAAACCATAAAACATAAGTAACACATATGAACACCAGTATTTAAGGTGGAAACCCAATTCGGGAGAAAACCACCGCTGCTGTAATCTCAGTCTTCAATTTTTATTATAAAGAAAAATTCTTACAATTTATGCTGGTGCAGACTTATACCAGCACGCAGGCACCCACCTCCAGAAAGGCTACAAAATTTTCCTCGTTCTCCAGTCACTACTGGAAGGGAGCTCCAACCCCCTGATTTTCACATCAGCTTTTACTGGCAGGATACTTCCACTTTCCTACAGAAAGCTTCAACCCTCAGATTCACCAAATTTCTTCAATTTCTTCAGCAGACTTTCGTCAGGTCTTCATAATTTATTTTTCCAAGCATAGTAGAGATTCATAGTTTCTAGATCATATCCATAGGTGCATCGTAGATTCAGATTTATCAATTATGAACAGGGTTTGTCCATGTAGATATTCCTTAGAGAAATTTTTTCGTTCACAACCCTTACGCATGCCCCAAGTTCTTCATCATTCTCATCACCTTATATAGTTTTTTCCTTTATTAAAACCTTGGGTCAAAACCATTCAATTGCTAATGGTATTCGTGGACGGGGTCAAAATAGATAATCCAGCGGGGTCTCCATAACTCACACTGTTCTATTGATCTTGGTAATTAAATAATTAATTTAATACTTTTGAACTTAACTTTAGGATTAAGGTTAACCTTTCGAATTTTAATGCTTTCAAACAATATGATAAACCTTTGACCCCGGGCCCACAAATATAGTCAATAGCTAATCAAATACGGGCACGGTACCATAAGTAAATTTTGCGCAAGTCGAGCATCCGATCACCGTTAGATTAGCAAGCTTCCAGGTCAACGGCGTATATGCATATCGCTCGACCTTCGATGCCGAACGTTAACGTGCGATGGCCTGCCATACCTGTGTTAATATTCGTGCACCTTCAACAAATGATGACCGTCCAATGACCCCTTCCAAGATCAACGACGCTCAACGATATCGCAGTGCATCCTGGGTCGAACTATAACGCGTGATGGCGCACAGTGACAAGCGGTTTTCTGTGGGTCTCCTTGCCACGTGTCGAGTGAATTATGGAATCGCTCCCAACTCCTCAAATACCGCTCACTCAGCATAGGTGGTGCGATGAAAACCATAAACCGCCTTCACTATTCACTTGGTCATGGTTCCGCTCTTCCACACAGGGTTTCGTCGCCTTTTCAATGTATTATTATAATTAAGTTGCGCTTTAAGGTTTTGCCTTTTATTACAGTTCCATTGCTAGGTTTAACATTTTTTTCACAATTTCATTTGAGTCTTTTAACATACATTCTTTACACCGGTTGCTGCCTTCCGACCTCGACACAACACAATGTCACTCTATCTTCTAACTGCACACTCAAGTTCTTGATTCTGCAAGATGATCACTGTACTATGGTCCATCGTAATTGTAATCTTCGCTACATCCATCATATCTCTTCAACCATTAATTCCTTCAATGGATTTCTTACTTATCACAGATTACCATTCACTTATTTTATTTTATTTTTATTTTTTTTCGATGGCCTTTTTCTCTTACTCTGTCTCTGCATTGACTGTTGCCATGGTTCCTTATCTGCCTTGCTTCTTTTCTGCTTCTTTTCTCTTTCTGCTGGTCTCTTTGCTTCTCTCTTTTCCTTGTTGCTCTTCAGATGCTCCTTCTGTGCCACTTCCTTTGCCATCAATCACAATATTTCCAAAAATCTCCCCCTTTGGCATTGATGGCAATATTATTCTTCTGATTGTCTTATAGACACCCTTTGTGGCTTATCCTCCCCCTTTGACATGAATGGAAAAGAGTTGATCAAGATCCTTTGAACCAACAATACCATGCTCCCCCTGAGATCATGCTGCATCTTCAAACATAATATGACCAGCAATGCATGCTTTTTATATGACACCAATGCTCCTCCTTAGCTTGTGCAATCAGAGATGCCTAATAGCACCTCACAACCAATTTAATCTTTTGTATTTAAGTAGACCTTATCCTCTACATGGCAGAGACTAGTCCCAGTTTCTGTCTGAGATATTCGAACGCTTCCCTGGGTAGAGATTTGGTAAATATATTAGCAACTTGTTCTTTGGAGGGAACATACTCCAATTTCACCTTTTGTTCAAGCACTTGTTCATGTAAGACGTGATATTTGATGGGAATGTGCTTGGTCTTGGAATGCATAATAGGATTCTTTGAGATATTGATGGCACTTGTATTGTCACACATAATGGAGATAGGAGGTGAACATTTGATTTGAAAGTCTTGTAAGGTTTGCATCATCCAGAGAAGTTGAGTGCAACATGATGCTGCAACCACATATTCTGATTCTGCTGTAGATAAGGCAATAGAGCTTTCCTTCTTGCTGAACCAAGATACTAACCGGGGCCCCATATAGAATGCACCCCCACTAGTGCTTTTCCGATCATCAACACTTCCAGCCCAATCTCCATCAGTGTATGCATGAAGAGTAACATTAGCATTCTTTGGATACCATAGTCCAAAGTCTTGGGTTCCTTGTAGATATTTGAATATTATTTTCACAGCCTAAAGGTGTGACTCTTTTGGATTAGCTTGGAATCGTCCAACAATCCCAACTTCATGCATGATGTCTGGTCTAGTCCCAGTGAGATAAAGTAGACTTCCTATCATAGATCTGTATTCTGGTTGATTCACTGTGGGGGAATCATCATTAGAACTTAGATTACATCCGGTTATCATTGGTGTACTTACAGGTTTGCAATCTTCCATGCCATACTTCTTCAGGATTTTCTTGAGGTATTTTTCTTGTGATAAGAATATGTCATCTGTTTCTTGTTGCACTTGCAAGCCAAGAAAGAATGTTAGTTCCCCAAGTAAAGACATTTCAAATTCTTGCTTCATATCAGAAGCAAATTTCTGACTCATAGACTCTTCATTACTTCCAAAAATGATATCATCAACATATACAACTACAATCAATAGTTTGTCATTTTCATTTTCTGTGTATAAGTTGCTATCAGCAGACCCTTTTGAAAATCCTTGTTGATGAAGATATTTGTCAAGACGATAGTACCATGCCCTTGGAGCTTGTTTGAGACCATATAGAGCCTTTTTAAGTCTACAAACAAGTTTTCCATCATTTCCCAAAATGAATCCTTCTGGTTGTTCTATATAAACTTCTTCTTCTAGATCACCATTGAGAAAAGCAGATTTAACATCCATTTGATAAACTTTGATTTGTTGGAAGCTTGAAAAAGCAAGAAACATTCTTATGGCTTCAAGTATAGCTACAGGAGCAAAATTTTCTCCAAAGTCTATACCTTCTTGTTGAGCATACCCCTTGCAAACAAGTCTAGCTTTATTTATTATAACATCCCCATTCTAATTTAACTTGTTTTTGAATATCCATTTAGTTCCAATGACATTTTTGTCATGAGGTCTTGGTACTAATTCCCAAGTGTGATTCTTTTCAATTTGATCAAGCTCTTCATTCATGGCTTGAATCCAACATTCATCTTTGCTAGCTTGACTGACATTGTGAGGTTCAATAGTGGACAAAAATACCAGATTGCTAGAAGATCCCACAAGAGTCCTTCTTGTTTGTACACCTGATCCCTTTTCTCCCAAAATTTGAGATTCTAGATGATTCTTTTGAACATATCTGAATGGAGCCTTTTCAGACAAATCATCTTTGGTTTCTTCACTGGATTCACTATTTGTATCATTACTATTTGATGTAGAAGGATATATTTCATCATCATCGTCTTCATTTGTTGTTTGTTTTTCTTCTTTTGGAGCTGCAGCAGACTCATCAATAGCACATCAATACATTCAACAATTTTTTGAGGTATTTTATTGTAACATTTATATGCTTTACTCCTAGAGGAGTAGCCAAGAAATATTCCTTCATCTGCTTTGGGTTCAAACTTGCCAAGTTTTTCATCATTATTTTTGATAAATCATTTGCTTCCAAAAATTCTAAAATGCTTTATAGTAGGAGGATTACCATACCAAAGTTCATATGGAGTTTTATCACTATTTACACGAACATGTGCCTTGTTAAGAATATTTACTGTTGTATGTATTGCTTCTCCCCAAAATGTGTCAGGTGTTCCAGAATCATCAAGCATAGCTCTAGCCATTTGTTGAACTGTTTTATTCATGCTTTCTGCAACACCATTTTGTTGTGGAGTGCTAGCTACAGAGAACTGTCTTTTTATGCCATGTTGTTCACAAAATTCAAGAAATTCATCTAATGTATATTCTCCTCCTTGATTAGATCTGAGGAACTTAATTTTTAGATCTAATTCATTCTTAACTAGTGCTTTCAATATCTGAAATTTCTCAAATGCTTCATCTTTGTGTTTAAGCAGCCCAATCCAACACATTCTAGAGAAATCATCAATCAATAAGATATAGTATTCTTCACCACGTGGTGAATTTTTCCTCATAGGTCCACATATGTCAGTATGAATGAGTTCAAGAGGCTTACTTGATGATCCTTCCTTGGCATTAAATTGTACTCTAGCTTTCTTACCGAATTGGCAAGATTTACATATGATATTTTCAGGTAAAGTAATATTGGGAAGATCACGAACATCTTTTAGTCTGCTGGATTTGTTGATTTGAGAGAAGCTCAGATGCCCCAACCTTCTATGCCATAGCCAATTTTCTGAAGATTTACTCAAATAACATTGTTCTTTGCATTTATTCAATACATACAGGTTGCTTGGAGTTCTTTTTCCTTTTATAATTTCTTTACCTGTATCAAGATCACATACCACACATTCTTTTGAACTAAATACAACTTCAGTTCCTTGATCACACATTTGACTTACACTTAACAGGTTACGCTTTAATCCATCCACATACATAGCTTCATTAGCTTTCACCTTTTCTTTTAGAAAAAAAGACCCTTTTCCCTTAATGACCGCAGGAGTATCATTTCCAAATGTAACATTCGTTTCTTTTTCTAAGGCACTCTACGCTAGAAGTTTGTTTTTGTCACCTGTCATGTGTCTTGAGCATCCACTATCAATTTACCATTGGTTTTCTTCATCTTCTGCAAATAACGCTATGCCACAATTTTCAACCTGTAATTCCTTCTTTTTCCATAATTTGGAGCTTGAAGGACCATGTTCTTTTGACTAAACTTTTCTTCTGCATTTGAATTTTTCATGGCCAAAGTTATTGCAATAAGCACATTCAAATTCATTTTGAAGGGGAGAAAAGTTGTTATAATTATTCTTCTTTGTTTCAATATCAATCCTTTTCTTTCTTGCTTCTCTTGCCATGATGGTTTTATATGCAACACATTGAACAGCTTTATGACCAAAATTGTGACATGAGAAACATTGTCCATTGAAGAAGAAATTTCGGTGATCATAAAATCTTCTACTTGAATTTACCTGTTGATTGATGTTTATTTGAAAGACATTCCTGTTAGTGTTCTTTGAATTGAGATGATCATGCTTTACCTGTAAAGATTCTTTATTCCCTCGCTAAGTGGCAGCATGTTGTAAACTAGTTGTAACTGCTTTTAGATAATTTGGTGCTGAAGCCTGAGAAGATTCTTCGATATATCCAAGACCTGTATTTATAAGAGGAGAACATTGTACCTTGATAATCTCATCTAAGGTTTCATATCCTTTAGCAAATCTAAGATTCAAAGTCTTTACTTTCTCAAGTTCTTTTCTTAGACTTACTACTTCACACTCTAATTTCTCATTATGTTTCTCTTTTTCTTCAAGCTGATTTTTCAGAGTTTCTATGGTTATTTTACTCTCTTCTAAGCAAATTTTGAGTTTATTGTTTTCATCAAGAAAATCATTGTCTTCTAGAGCATCCACAAAAGTATCCTTTTCTTCTCTAGATTCTTTTTCAAATGCCATGAGAAGTCTAAGATCTTGTTCACATTCTTCCTCACTATCAGATAACCCATCACTGTCTTCATGAGTATAGTAACTCTTTCTAGTGCTAAAACGATTCTTATTCATTCTTGCTACTTCCTTCCCCTTTTTATGTGTTTCTTTATAAGGACACTTAGCAACATAATGACCAACTCTTCCACAATCAAAACATTTGAAAGGAAGCTTACCTCTGAACCGTCCTGTGCCAAGTTGAAGTTTCTTTACAAAGTTTATCTCATCTTCTTCTGAGATATATCCTGATCCTTCTGGATTTTGTACTTCCTTCCCTTTTGTAGAAGTTCTAAAGACTACTTATTTGACTTCAGATGGTCCTCCTCTTCTCATTTCATATGCAGTTAGTATGCCATGAAGTTGCACCACAGTAATATTTTTAAGATCCTGCTTTTCTTCAAGAGCAGAAACTTTTGACTCAAAATTTGTCATTAGTGATCTTAAGAATTTCTCAACCAAAGTAGATTCGGTTATTGTTTCTCCAGGATTTCTCATACGGTTTACAATATCATCAAGACGTAAAAAGAAATTGGCAATGCTCTCCTCATTATCCATTTTTAGATTCTCATATTGAATTCTGAGAGTTTAGAGTTTAGCACTTTTTACCTTTGCATCACCTTCATAACTTAGAATGATTTTGTCCCATATTTCCTTTGTTGTATTCAGATGCATGACTTTGAAAAATTATGATTTAGTTAGACTTCCCAATAGAGCATTGACCGCCTTTGCATTTGTTTCATAATTCTTTCTTTCCGTCGGATCTGTTGGTACTGCAGCTGGATATTGATATCCTTGTTCAACAATTGCCCATACCTCTGCTCCCAGAGACTGAAGATAGGATCTCATCCTTTTTTTCCAGAAGATTAAATTGTTTTCGTTAAAGAGCGGAGGCCTGATAGATGTTGTTCCATCTTGATTGCTCATCTTGCTTGATCTTCCTTCTAGCAGCTAAGCTTTTCAGAATGACCTGCTCTGATACCAATTTTTGGGGAAAATACTGAGAGGGGAGGGTGAATCAGTATTTAGAGCTTGACTAAAAATTTTACTTTTTCTTTTCTCTTTAAAACCATTTGTTACATTACTGAATCCAACTTGTATGTCCAGAGATCTTATTGCATCATTCACTCATGAGATGTTTAGTAAGCATTAAGCATGAATAGAAATAACAGAAAAACCCATCAAACATAATTAACACATAAGAACACCAGTATTTAAGGTGGAAACCCAATTCGGGAGAAAACCACTGCTCCTGTAATCTCAGTCTTCAATTTTTATTATAAAGAAAACTTCTTACAATTTATGCTGGTGCAGACTTATATCAGAACGCAGGCACCCACCTGCAGAAAGGCTACAACCTTTTCCTCGTTCTCCAGTCACTACTGGAGGGGAGCTCCAACCCCCTGATTTTCACACCAGCTTTTACTGGCAGGATACTTCCACTTTCCTAAAGAAAGCTTCAACCCTCATATTCACCAGATTTCTTCAATTTCTTCATCAGACTTCCGTCAGATCTTCATCATTTCTTTTTCCAAGCATAGTAGAGATTTGTCATTTCTAGATCATATCCATAGGTGCATCGTAGATTCATATTTATCAATTATGAATAGGGTTCGTCCATACAGATATTCCTTAGATAAATTTTTTCATTCACAACCCTTACGCATGCCCCAAGTTCTTCATCATTCTCATCACCTTATATAGTTTTCACCTTTATTAAAACCTTGGGTCAAAACCATTCAATTGCTAATGGTATTCGTGGATGGGGTCAAAATAGATAACCCAACGGGGTCTCCATATCTAACACTATTCTATTGATCTTGGTGATTAAATAATTAATTTAATACTTTTGAACTTAACTTTAGGATTAAGCTTAAACTTTCGCATTTTAACGCTTTCAAACAATATGATAAACCTTTGACCCCGGGCCCACAAATATATTCAATAGCCAATCAAATACGGGCACGGTACCATAAGTAAATTTCATGCAAGTCCAGCTTTCGATCACCGTTAGATTAGTAAGCTTCCAGATCAATGGCATATATGCATATCGCTCGACCTCCGATGCCGAACGTTAATGTGCAATGGCCCGCTGTACCTATGTTAATCTTTGTGCACCTTCAACAAATGATGACCGTCCGATGACCCCTTCCTAGATCAATGGCGCTCAATGATATCGCTGTGCATCCTGGGTCGAACTATAATGCGCAATGGCGCACAGTGACAAGCGGTTTTCCATGGGTCTCCTTGCCACGTGTTGAGTGAATTATGGAATCGCTCCCAACTCCTCAAATACCACTCACTCTGCATAGGCGGTGCGATGAAAACTGTAAACCACCTTCACTGTTCACTTGGTCATGGTTCCGCTCTTCCACACAGGGTTCCGTCACCTTTTGAATGTATTATTATAATTAAGTTGCGCTTTAAGGTTTTGCCTTTTATTATAGTTCCGTTGCTAGGTTTAACATTTTGTTCACAATTTCGTTTGAGTCTTTTAACATACATTCTTTACACCAGTTGCTGCCTTCCGACCTCGACACAACACAATGTCACTATGTCTTCTAACTGCACACTCAAGTTCTTGATTCCGCAAGCTGATCACTGTACTATGGTCCATCGTAATTGTAATCTTCACTACATCCATCATATCTCTTCAACCATTAATTCCTTCAATGGATTTCTTACTTATCACAGATTACCATTCACTTATTTTATTTTTTATTTTATTTTTTCAATGGCTTTTTTCTCTTACTCTGTCTCTACATTGACTGCTGCCATAGTTCCTTATCTACCTTGGTTCCTTTATGCTTCTTTTCTCTTTATGCTGGTCTCTTTGCTTCTCTCTTTGCCTTGTTGTTCAGATGCTCCTTCTGTGCCACTTCCTTTGCCATCAATTACAATATTTCCAACAAATGGCCCAAGGCTAACTCAATTTCCTATGCTGAGAGAAAAACCCATGTTTCATAATTATGATATTCACTATGATTGACACGAAAATTGAGGTGTAAATAAGCAATCTGGAAACTGCTACAAATTCGGGGCTGTAGCATTAATTATTCTCTAAATATAAATCTGTATGACTTGGGTGTGTCTTGGCTTATGTGGAAGTGTTAAAATGACATTTTTATCATAAACCTTTTTTATATTCTCCCAGAAATGTGTCAATGTATGAAAGCCCCAAATTGGTGGAGGCACGCTGTAAAACTTGCACTGGTGCAGGCACGCTTACTACACTGGTGCAGGCACGCTGTAAGAACTGAATTGGTGCAGGAATCTATTGCATAGTGTAGGCAAGTAATTATAGGTTCAAAACATGATCAAATAAACTTTAACCTGCAACATACAAACCTTTATTAAACTTCCATTAATGGTATTTTAATCTCGTCAAAACAAAAGAAGTAAGAAATACTTGCAACAATAATCATTTAATCAAACAGTAGCATGAGAGATTTTGAGTGAAAAATGAGACAAAAATGTGGCCCAACACTTGCTATGGGGAAACCAGCAACCCAAAATCATGACCTATCCATGTAAATGCTACCAAAAACTAGGAAACTATCCAACAAACAAAATAAAAGAGAAAATAGGGCCTCTAAGCCATATCGAAATATCCCTACAAATGAAAATATAAATATTTTTCACAACTATAGGATAAAATGAAAAACACTAGAAGAAGCAGAACTTATGGCTTGAAAATTTGCTCAACATCAGATATTTCATTCAAGTCCAGGAGTTCTTCCACACTAGCATTCAGGTCTAGGAGGTCAGCAACAACAACTTTCGATGAGGAGGGCTTATTGAGCCGTATGGCTTTCCTGGTCGAATTCGTAGACATGTTAATTTCCACACAAGAATTCTGGGTAGACACTTCCACCTAAAAATCCCTGATGAATATTCATTAATGATCAGACAACCGCCTTGAAGGGAGTCCTCAGGTTTGCTGGAGGAGGACAACAAATGAACCAGAAGACCCTTACCTGTTTATACTGGAAGCTTCAGACTAGGTTGAGTAGTCTTTCGGGATTCCAAGATCTTGAGAAATTTCCTCTTGAGCTACTTACCCTTCGATAAAATCTCATCCACCTTCACTATGAGAGGGAGAAGATTAGTAGGGAGAGATGAGCTTAGAGAATTCAGACGACTTCCAATTGGAAATACTATCACAACATTGTTGGTCAGAACGTCAATGGCAGATGTTGATTGGAACATGGGGAGACTGGTATGGAGAATTAAGGAATGGAGAACCTCCTCTTGACACTGTTCTTCCCATAATGAACGTGCTATAAGGTTTTTAGCATGCTAGTAATGACCCTCCAAAGAAATTTCCTGGTCAATACCTGCAGCCTCTAGATCATCTGTCAGTTGCTGTATATGGCGCGATATGTCCTTCATGAAATTCCACATGGAAATTTCAATTGCTTTCTTCCCACGACCATCATGACCACCACTAGAACCATGACCAACCGCCTGCCTCAAAATCATATGTTATCTCGGCATGGCGGTATCAAACCAGAGAACACAACATAGCATAAACTAAAACCAGGGATGTTTTCAAACCAACTCTCTGCAAATTCTGACACACATCCAACGCAAATGAAGATGTCGATGGAGAACAAGCTTGTTCATAATGACGAGGGTTGACACAATTATGCCAAGGAATATTATGGGAGAGGAGATACCCATTCTACAAGGGTTGCAGCCATGCCACCTGCCTCCTCCTATTCCCCATTGTGAGAACCATGAAGGACCAAGGCCTTAAGAGCCCTCTATTAATGCATTGAAGCACCCGCATCTGGGAGTTGTAGGTCCTGATGAGCCAGTTGAGTGAAAAAAGGGTAGAGGTCATTTTCATTGATGTTTTCATAAGGTAAAATATGAAAACTGAGATATGAGGTTACCCCTTTATTGGCCAATTATTCTTCCAGAGCATTAACCTTCCTTCGAACATGAAGAAAGGTCGTAGCAATGATATCTCTTAACTCATTAGGTAAAATTCTAAGACTGGCATGAAGCCTCCAACTGGTGGACACCTTGGACATATTTGAGCCATCAAGAATGAGAGTAGCCATATTAATGACAACCCTTGAGTATCCTTCCACCTGGAGAGGAAAGAGATTAAGATCCTTGGAAATATGCATACCATGAAGAAGACCTTCGAGCTCCACCATGTTGTTGCTATCCCAGCCTATGTTACAAAAATAAATATGGATAATATTCACATGAGAGTCCCTAAAAACCCATCCAAAACCTGCTTCCCCCAAGTTTCCTTTTGTTGCACCATCAAAATTGAGTTTGAAACTGTTGGACGGAGGTGCCTCCCAGGAGTCAGGGATGTCAACGTTTCCATTTCTCACTGAAGGAGCCATATTGAGCTTCTTGACATTCAAATATCAATTATTCCAAATGCGTTTTTTAGTAGCAAAGGTTAGGAGACCAGAATCCCTCCATTGGAGTAGAGATAAGTTTCCAGGATGTGATGACGAAATTTGACCCAAACCACGTCCACTGAGCTACTATGATCCTTAAAGATTCTCTGATTTCATTCCTTCCAAATGTCCTAGACAAGAAATCATAGAATGATCTACCAAAGTCTATTAATATTTTTTCTGGAGAACGGGTAAACCTTCCACTTCCAAATTGTACCAAAATTGTCCCTGTGAGAACGATCTGATCTTCAGCATAGGCTAGTGAATCGATCCCACAAAAATATGGCAAAAGTGAAATTATCTAGAAAATGGTCAACAGATTCTGGTGTGGACTAATAGAGAGGGAAACATGAGGGCCCTATGAATCCCCTCTTGATGAGATTGTCCCAAGTGAGATTTTTTTTTGCTGATGAGCCATAGGAAGGAAGTCACTTTGGGCCAAAGATTTGCCTTCTAGAGATTGAGCCATATAAGGTCAGGAGTTGCTTAATTCGACCTAGACAAGATAGTATAGGCCTTTTCCATAGAGAAGGAACCTTTAAGCATGTATCTACATCTAATGATATTGGAGTCCTCCTAAACCTTTATTCTCCGTTTCGTCAATTCCTCCAATGAGGCCAAAGGATTTTCCATACCCTAGTCTGAGAGCTAGGAGCTGGGGTGACTCCAATTTTGGTAATTTAGAGGGGGCATCTAAACCCATAAATGATTGAAAATATTGTGAGCTCTCTGCTGCAACACATTTGTCCAAGAAGGAAAATTGAATAGGGACGTGAGACTAGGAATTGTTTCCAGGAATATTCCCAAAATATCGCTAACTTCCCATTACGAATTTCCCAGAAACTGTGAAGTTGTATGAGATGCTTATATTTTCGAGCATAATTCCAAATAGGTGAGCCCTCATGGTTCAGATCATAGTGAATCAAATCATTAGGATTCCAGTCCTGCGCATACTTTAAGGTCCAAAATTTAGCCCAAGGCGAGTTCTGATTAGATACCCAATTCCACCAAAGGCAAGCATTGATAATTTCGTTTCTAACTTTCAGCTCCTTGAGCCCCAAACCTACTTGATATTTAGTAGTGAAAAAATCATTCCATTCAACTAACACCCATTTCCTCTTCTCTCTGTTACCTCCCAGAGGAAATTTCTTTGTAGATTCCTCATAGCTTTTAAGACCCATTTCGGAGCAGCTAGAATAGAGAAAAGATAGAGGGCCATCAACTGCAAAACATATTTTATTAGCATAATACGACCTTCCATATTCAAAAAGCGATAATTCTAGAAGTAGAGTTGTTGATCAATTTTTTCAAGCAATTATTTCTAGGAAGAATGCTTGATTATAGAATCAGTCAAGAGAGCTCCCAAATATTTGGAGGGAAGAGAGACATAGAGAAACCCAAAATATGAGCAATGTTCCTTTGAGTTAAAGTTGGTGTGTTGAAAAAGAAGTTCTGGTATTTACCGATGTTAATTCTAGTACTAGAGGCAAGGGATAACGTGCCCAGAATAGAATTGAAAGAGAAAGCTTCTTGGACTGAAGGGTATGCCATGAGCATATTATCATACACAAATTGTTGGTGAATATGAGGCTCTCCATTATGAAAGGAAATATGTTAGGTCCCTATATTACTTGTATAGTCCCTTATTGTTGTTAGTGTAACCCCCTTATTGTTATTATTGTACCCCTATAACCCCCATATTGTTATTATTGTGCCCTTAAATTATTATTGTTAGATCGGCTAGGATTTCATTGTTGCCCCACTAGGATTACGTTGTGGCCCCATGGACTCCTATATATAGAAAGGAGGTTTTCTAATTTGTATCATCCAATAATTGTTCATTCAGGTAATGTATTGGAGGTTTCCCCCTCGAAGTGGCTTATTTCTAAGGAAATTATATCTCTTTTCTTATATTTTTGGAGCAAGTTTCACAACATTTGGTATCGGAGCTTTGGATTCTAGGGTTTTGCTACTACAAATAGGTCATCGTGGTATTTTCGCTATAACTTTTTTTATATGAAGGTTTAGTAGCTGAAATTTTTAGTGTGCGAAGCCAAACTCCTGAGGAACATCGTCGCAAACTTTCATAGCTTGGTTCGCAATATTTTTGGAGATATAATAAGTGGAATTTAGATCATTTTGCAGGCTCTTGAATTTAACCTAAACAGGTCATTGTAGTATTTTCGCTATACCTTTTTATCTACAAAGTTTCAGAAGATAAAAATTTTAGAGAGCGAAGCCGAAATTTCGAGGAACATCTTTGCACAATTTTAGATATTTTTTTGCAATATTTTTGGAGATATGATCTGTGGAAGTTAGGTCTTTTTCAGGCCTATGAATTTCATCTCAAAGAGGTGACCATGGAAAAATATTCATAGCTCTCTCTCTGAGCATCGGATTGGAATGCTGTAAAAAGTAGCTTCAAGTACATAGACCACATTTTTCTGTATATCAATTTCAGAACCAAAGGAGGAAACAGTGACACGTGGTAAGTCATAGAAATTCGCTCTACTGAACCAATCCATAATTGGGTCATTGTGGGAGATTAGACATAAATTGGTCTTGAAGAACCAAAATAATATTAGACTTGTGGCATTTAAAATAAGTGTCAGAGGGCTACTAGAAGGTTGAATTTTAGATATTGAGGATCTGAAATTATAGAGATAATTCAATTTCAATATCGAGCTCCTCAAAATCAAGTAAAAGGTGTGTATTTTTTTTTTCCGAATTGCATAAGTCTTGTTTGAAGAATCAAGTTGAATTGATTCCAAGGGCATATTGTAGAATAGATATCAGTATTGGATTCTAAAATGGCCCCTAAAAGGAATTCAACACCCATTAAGCCTTTAGAAGTCTCTACTCTGACTCATGAAGATGAAGAATGAGAACATGACATATCAAAATTACAAGAGCAAGTGCAAAAAATTTCTCTCTCGCAAAGAGCAACAAAAAATGAAATGGAAGTTTTGAAGAAAGGTGTGGAAACTAAGATGGATGGTTTGAAGAAAGGCATGGAAGCTAAGATGAATGGTTTGGAAGCTAATATGAATGGCATACAAGTGGGCATGGAAGCTAAGATGGATGACATGGAAGCTAAGATTGATTAAAAAATGAAAGTCAACATGGAAAACATGAAGAATGATCTAAAAGTAGACATAGAAGGTTTGGAAAAGTTGATACAAGAAATTTTTCCTAATGATGAAAATATAGCAGAGGAAACTCATGATGAGAACAAAATAAATGTTAATCGTGATTTCATAAACTCTAATGTTGGAGGGAATAACCACCATATTCCAAAAATGGATATGAGGAAGTTTGATGGAAAGGATCCTATAACATGGATACTATAGATGGAGCAATATTTTAATCTCAGTAATGTGAAAAACACACAAAAGGTACGCATTGCAACTTTACATTTAGAAGAAAATAGATTTGTATGGTATCAATGGCTTTGCTCCTGTAAAAAAATTCTCACTTGGTCAATTTTTACTGAGGAAATGATAGCACATTATGAGGATACAAAGAGCAACACCTTCTTTAGCCAATTGATAAATCTCAAACAAAAGGGTTCAGTGAGGGAGCACATTGAGGACTTCCAAAAATTGAATATAAGGGTAACTGATATTTCAAAGGAACATAGTATTGATCTCTTCATAGGTACTTTAAAGCATAACATCCAACATGAATTTCACATTTTGGAACCTGATTCATTGGAGAAGGCATTGAGGTTGGCTATAAAAATTGAATGTAAAATTATGGCAACAAGGAAGCCTACCACTCTCTTCTATAAAAAGGGAAGTATTGCTACTCGAAGATTTGCACAAGCTACAATGTTGAAACCACAACAAATAGAAGAAAGAGGAGAAAAAGGGCTTTTATACAGTTGTGATAGAAAATACACTAAAGGTCATAAGTGTGATGAGAAGAAATTATTTTACATAGATTGGGAAGAGGAAGAAGAAAATGAAGAAGAGTCTTTAAAAGAAGAGGGTATACACCACGAGCCAACCCTATAAGAGGAATAAATGAGTTCAACCATATCGTGTAATGCATTGTTAGGAATTACCACTCCTCAAACTCTCAAGATAGAAGGACGTATCAAGAAGAAAAGGGTAATAGTGTTGATTGATTCAGGTAGTCCCCATAATTTTATTCATTATAAGGTAGCCAAGGAATTGAATTGTTTCCTATACCCAGCACCAGAATGTCAAGTGATGGTTGCAAATGGAGGAACTATAAATTTCTCTAGAAAATGCCATAATATCAAGCTAACCATGGGGGAATATGTATTGAACAGTCCAATGCTTTCCATTCCTATGGGAGGTGTTGATGTTGTACTAGGAGTAAAATGATTACAATCTTTGGGGATGGTAGCTTTTAATTTTCAAGAAATTTTCTTGAATTTCTTTTCAGAAGGAAAGGAAGTCAAATTACGGGGTATTCTATGGAAGTCGGGAAAGATAATAAGCTATAATTTCCTGAAAAATCTTCCAAAGAAATAACAACGAAGCGTAATTACACAATTATGCTCACTAGAAGTTCCAACATCAAAATCATCTATTTGTTGAGATCTCAAAAAAGTATTGGACAATCATTCCAAGGTGTTTGAAACTCCAAAAGGACTCCCACCTATTCGTGATCATGATCATTCTATTCATTTGATTCCAGGAAGTGTTCCTCCAAACGTCAGGCCTTATAGATATCCTTATTTCCGAAAGAGCGAAATTGAATGTATGACTGCAGAAATGTTAGAGGCTAGTATAATTCATCCTATTCAAACTTCTTTCTCTTCTCCTGTAATATTCGTACACAAGAAGGATGGATCATAGTGCATGTGTCTGGATTATAGGGAGATCAATAAGCTCACCATTAAAGATAAATTTCCCATTCCTATGATTGATGAATTATTAGATGAATTACATGGATCAATTTATTTTACCAAGTTGGATCTTTGTTCAGGATATCATCAAATTAGAATGAAGACTAAAGATATTCCGAAAACAACATTTCGAACTCATGAGGGTCATTATGAATTTTTGGTCATGCCATTTGGCCTGACCAATGCACCTTCTACATTGAATTTCATTTTTAAACCCTTCCTTAGAAAATTTGTGCTAGTATTTTTTGATGATATACTAATCTAAAACAAGTCTTGGAAGGATCATGTTCAACATGTTGAAAGGGTGCTCGAGCTATTGCAGGAGAAACAATTATATGCAAAAACATCCAAATTTTTCTTTGGAGTACAAGAGGTGGAATATCTAGGTAATATTGTATCTCATGAGGGTGTTAAGGTAAACCTTAACAAAATTAAACCCATTAAGGAATGGAAAGTCCCCATAATCATAAAGTAGTTGCGAGGATTTCTCAGGTTAACAGGGTATTATCTCAAGTTTGTAAAGAATTATGGGAGAATAACATCACCTCTAACAACATTATTGAAGAAAAATGCATTTTCATGGAATCCTGAAGCAACTAAGGCCTTGGAACATCTTAAAGAAACAATGTGCATAGCACCGGTCTTAGCTACACCAGATTTCACATCAAGCATCAACAAGAAGTTCTCCAACTCTTAAAGGATAACCTGAATTTGGCACAAAATTGAATGAAACAACAGGCAGATCAACATTGCAACGAGAGAAGTTTTGATGTAGGAGACTGGGTATTTTTACGGCTACAACCATACAAACAAATGTCACTCAAGCAAGCTAAGAAGGATAATAAATTATCGCCAAAGTACTATGGTCCTTACAAGGTGTTGCAAAAGATTGGTACTATGGCATACCAATTGGAGCTTCCTGCTTCTTCACGAGTGCATCTAGTTTTCCATGTTTCATGCTTAAAGAAGGTTATAGGTGAAAACTTTCCAGTTCAAACAATATTTCCATAACTTGATGAGGAAGGAAAAATCATATTGGAACCTGAAGCAGTCACGGAAACAAGAACTTGACATCTATGAAATCGATCAATTTCAGAGTATCTCATCAAGTGGAAGAACTTACCCACTGAAGATTCTACATGGGAGGATGAGAATTTTATACAGAAGCACCCAGAGCTACTCAAGCATTGAGGACAACACTTTTTTGAAGGAGAGGGGCATGTTAGGTCCCTCTATTACTAGTATAGTCCCTTATTTTTGTTAGTGTAACCCCCTTATTGTTATTATTGTACCTGTGTAACCCCCATATTGTTATTATTGTGCCCTTAAATTATTATTGTTAGGTCAGCTAGGATTACATTGTGGCCCCATGGACTCCTATATATAAAAAGGAGGTTTTGTAATTTGTATCATCCAAGAATTGTTCATTCATGTAATGTATTGGAGGTTTCCCCCTCGAAGTGGCTTATTTCTAAGGCGTTAATATCTCTTTTCTTCAATTTTTGGAGCTGGTATCACAACAAAATACCATTGAGGGAAGTATAATGTGCCATGATGACAAAGAGGAAGGGCGATAAAGGATCCCTTTTCCTAATGCCTCTGGTGGGCATAAATGTTTCCGAAGGGTAGCCATTAACTTGGATGGAGAATAAGGTAGAATATATAAGAGACATAATCAATCTTATCTAGGGTTCTTTGAAGCCAAAAGCTTCAAGAAACCTCCTAATATATTTCCAACTAAGCTTTTCAAAGGCTTTAGATAAGTCTAGATTTAGGTTCATTCCGGGTTTCTTTGTGATTTTTAAAGAGTGACTTATCTCGTGGGTGAGGATAATTCCATCCAAAATTTTCTTCCTTCCGCATAGTCGGTTTTCTCAGGTTAGATAAGGAGGGGAAGAAGAGGTTTAAGCCTATTAGGAATGATTTTTGAAATGATTTTGTATATTACATTGTTTAGGGAGATAGGTCTATACTTACTTGGAGAGGACGCACTAGCTTCCTTAAGAGTTTGGGAAAGGAAAGTAGCATTGAGAGCCAGGAGAATCCATTTAGTATTGAGAGATTCCTCCACAATTTCCCATATCTCTAGCTTGATCATGTTCGAGAATTGGTGGAAGAAATTAGAAGTGAAACCATCTCGCCCAGGCACCTTACCATCTTTCATTTGAAAAACCACAGATTTAACGTCGAGGCGGGTGGTAGGGTGAATCATACCTTGTTTCTTCTCCTTCGATATGACTCTTTGGATATGATGAGTGATTTAGTCAATGGCATATTCTCTGGAAAGATTGGGGTCATTGAGAGTATCCTTAAATAATGTTAGAAGTTATTCCTCTATCTCCTCATGTGTCTCCAACCAATTTTCATCACTATCCTTTAGCACAGAATTTTGGTTGTGCATACAGTGCTGAATGGTATATTTTTGGAAGAATTTTTAATTGCGTTCACCTTCCTTTAGCCAATTCATATGAGATCTCTGCCTCCACAAAATTTCTTCTTGATGCTGATTTTCTGCCAAAAGCTGAGTGAGGTGAGCTTCAAGGACATATGTTTCCACTGACCTACCTTCCTCAATAATTTTATGTTGAATATTTTACATGTTTAGAGCTATATATTTTCCTTTCTGATTGATGTTCCCAAACACATGTCGATTCCATTCCTTATGTTTTTCTTTAAGAGCTTTCAGATTTACCTAGAATTGATGCATTTTTTTCGTATTACAGGGTGCAAGCTTGTCCACCAAGTGTTGACCAAATATTTAAAGATAGGGTAGGTGAACTAGAATTGTTCAAATCTGAAGGGCTTCCCCTAAGAGGAGCCCAAATGGGTCCACTGAAGCTGAATAGGCCAGTGGTCAGATACTGCAGCAAAGAGAATGGTACCTAAAATATCCTCTGCAAAGTGAGAGAAGTTATCTGAAATAAGGAATCTATCTAATATTGAAGATATTTGATGATGGTTTCCCCACTTTTTGTTCCAGGTATAAATTCCATTAGTAGTTTGTAGATCCATAATATTGTTGTTTAGGATGAAATATTTAAATATGATTATGTCCATATCTAAACGGCCTTTGCCCCCATTTTTTTCCTCAAGATTTGTGATCATATTGAAATCTCCTCCTCGAAGCCAAAAAGGATGACCGAGGGTTTGTTTAAGGGACTCTAGTGAATCTAGAAGTTGGATTTTATTTAATATTTTTTCAGGTCAATAGAAAATTGTAATATTACCTCTAGTGTTCATGCCAAGAAGATGAAAAGAAGCTTGGATAAAGTTTTGAGAAACGTGAAACTCATCCAGATGGATTAAATGTGGATTCCAGATTATTTCTAATCCAACAGAGGCCCCATTGGCATCAACCTAAATAGTTCTACAACCTTTCCATAGGTGATTCATAATAGTATCTAGGGAGGAACTAGTACATTTTGTCTCCTGCATAAATAATATAGAGGGTTTATCTTCAACAAACCTTTTCTTGATAAGACGGTGCTTGGAGGGGCTCTTGAGTGCTTGAATATTCCAGGAGATGATCTTCATTAAGAATTAGGGGGTTGTATGGAGTTGAACCTGGTGAATGTTGGGTATAACACTGATGCAACCAGCTCTCTTCCCAGAATGAGAAGTCTTTGTAAATATGTGTGACGCCATCTTTTCTTCATTTCTCTAAAAATTATTTTCCTGCTGTCTTGGCTTAGCCCTCCTTGGATTCCCAAATTTGGGAGATGCTGAGCTCTCACAAGGACCTCCTCCAAACATTGGAGATTTTGTTGTAAAATAGAGGTAAAATTCTTGTGGTGACATGTATCTTCTAAACTGAGAATATCCAGATCTCCATAATCAATGCTTTCTGGTTCCTCCTCCATAGGGGCTTCCATCTCTGTTGTATTATGCTTCCCCGTTTTCTTTAGTATCTTATTAGAGTCCACAGCCATAGTGTTATTATGTTGCATAGGCATTGTATCTTTGGGCTTCTCTTGGGATATCGTGGGAAATGAAGTAGTTGGAGCATTAGAAACGATCTGTGCACTTTCTTTCTGAAGGACTGAATTGGGTTTCTTGGAGGGAGGTTCCAACGGTGTCGATGAAGATGAAGCGTTAGATGCAAGAGAAGCCAAACATCAAAATTGTTGTCCGTATTTGGTACCTATTGGTCTGGGGCTCCATTAGTCTTCTTGGATTGTTTTAGTATCCCTATAAACTTGGTAAAACCCTCAACATCCTTTGAATCAAAGATTTTTGGATCCTTCGAAATTTGATTTAGAGGGAAATATCTGAAGATATGCCCTTGGTTGTGACATCGATGGCAACAGAAATGCACATGTTCATAAACTATGGTCTGAATCCATTCAAATTTGTGATGCAATAGACTTATAGAGTCAGGTAGCGTCTTCCCGATATGTATATACACACAGACCCTGGCATAGGCCTTATCCTTTTTTATTCTTGTTTCATCATCAATCTTGATGAACTCACGTAGGAAATTTCCTATACCCTTCAATGTGTGTTCAACCCAGTAATCCTGGGGGAGAGAGTAGAGTATTACCCAAACAGGGCCCAACTGAAATCTTCTTTATCACGGTTGAAATTTTCCACCCAATTCTGGAGATAAATCCCAACAAAGTTGAAGAAGGCCCACCATCCATTACCCTATTTTTATCTTCCAAGAAAGTAAATATAATGTTGAAGAAGGCTTTAGAACCCAGTTCAAGGTCAATGTACCCCTTCGGTTTCCATTTGGCTGCTATCCGACCTTGAAGGGCTTTCTCCATGGGCTATAAGCTAATAGATTTTCCAATCAGGGCATGGTCCCTCGTATATTGGATTTGAACATTAATCCAGCACACAGGTAATAGAATCTTGGGTTGCTCGATCGCCTTCAAAATAAAGGTGGAGGAAAACAGAGCATTCTCCTTTAGGCGATCCATCGCCTGCTGAGTAGGAGGCACGACATCTTGAGGGTTCATGTGAGCTGATGCATAGGGTACCTCACAAGGTTTAGCTGTAGCTTCTGCCATTGCTGAAGGAGAAAAGGATGGGAGGGGGGGACTTGTGGCCCCCCCAATGGTTCAGACAACGAGAGATCTAGTAGAAAACACTGACATGACACTCCTGCAACTACTCGAAGGACGCTACGAGTCCTTACAACATGTTAGAAACAAAAAAAACATGAACACCTAGAAAACCCTAATTCACCATCACTGCACAACTCCCCTTGCTCCCTTTCTTTACCTGAATCTTACGCTCATTCGTAGCCTAAGAGATCCTTAATAGAACAGAGTTACATAATTTGTTTTGTGCAGTGTGCTAAAAGGTGATTTGAACCAACCCTTTCAAGAAGGTTGGCTTAAACGAAAGGCGTAAGCTTATTATCCCAAGAAAAAATAACTAAATCCCTGCCAAGGGAAAATAGAAATAGGTCCAAGTTCCATGTCTGGATGAAGATTCTTACTAGAATAGAACCCCACATAAGAGTCTTAATGAAATATTCTAGAGAACCCCTTTGAGCAGGAGCACTAGCACTAAGTGGCAATGGTATTTGCAAGTGGTCTCATCCGTCAATAAGAGAAACTAAGATGAGTATTTAAAATTAGATTCAATAGTGAATCAAGTTACGTCTTCTGTATATACTGTATTATCCTCCTCAATCTAGGTTCAATATTATCGTCAAAAAGAGCATTGGTTTCATACTATATTCCCCAATGATATTGTTGGCTGGAAAATATTTATACGAGGCCTATCATCATCTGACATCAAAACTGCCGAACTACAACTGGAAATGACATTTTCCCCATTTCTCACCCTGAAATTTAAATGCCAAATGAAGGGTAATTCATTATAAACGTGATATATATATATATAACAACTTCTAATCAATTCAAAGTGATGCTTGAAGCTCGTCCTCACCTTCAGACATAATTTCTCTTGAGTTATTTTATTTTTTTATTCACGTTTGTATTCCTAGATTCACTTTGTGTAATATAGACAACAACTTATACAACTTTTTTTGCATAAATATCCAACTCAAAAACATTTTGAGCTACATTGATGACATCCATGTACATCACATTTTCTTGTTTTATACCCATGAATACCCCTAGAAATAAATTTTATGGCATATGAGGGAAATTAATCCTACCTTCCATTAGTTGAATGGCATGTAAATCATCTTGACATATGTCGAAATCAGAATATTTTGTTGGATGTGCACTCAATCCTTTCATGTGGAGATTATTTTGAAGAGGAGGCTAATCATATGTTACAGCATCAGATGAATTTTCATGGATCTGCTTGATAAAAGGTCTAAACCACTATTGAACTATATTTCTAACATCATGTGAAGAAGTTGGAGTAGAGGACTTATTGTTACCCAAAGTTTGTTTGACATTAGCAGGTGCTTGTGTTTGTGATCGCAATGAAAATATATTCTCTCTCATTTTTTAGTACTGAACCCTGAAAGTCGAGAAGTACTATGTTATGGTTTGAAAGTTGTTTGTCTTGCTCCAAATACATTTTTGATTCATTTTTCATATTTATAATATGCCCTCAGTACTCATTTTTTTTTATTCAAAGAAATGATGCCTGGACACAATTTTGTATTTATGTTCTCCCTTAGAAGGAATGCTTAATCTGTATGTTGGCATTTTGATAATTTAGTTGGATGCAAGGAGGCTGATAGATATATCATGCGAGACTAAATCTGTATTTGATACTCCTTAGATATGTGACTACAGTGTACATATTTAATGATATTGGCTACCTTAAATCTTATTGGATGCCTATTTAATATTGTTAATCAATAAAGTACATATTCTTTCTTAACAGGTCTTGTAAATATTTATCTACAATTTCTAGAACATTTTTTCTTTGCAATGTGCTTAAGCTTCAATTTTCCCAATATTCCTTATTCATGGATTAGAAAATTTAATTTTTTTTCATCAAATGCTATGAAAATTTACCAGTGAAACACATAACTCAGCATATGATAAGTGAAAGAATGGATATGATGGTTGAGCAAGTATTAGCTCTTCAAATGAAAAATTTTCTTGCTTATACCTAGAAATAGAAACAACCTATCAGTTAATCAAGTTTTGTAAGATGCAAACCTTACCATGTTGCTTGATCTATTAAATATTAGCAAGGGCCTAGTATTATCTAATGATAGTTCTACTAATTGCTATCCTGATTGTTAGTCTGGTACAATACTGTAATATAGATATAACAACTTGTGGAAGTGGAACATAGTCCTTCTACCAAAGGAATAACAGACCTGCTTCACAACATAATTTTGTTATGAATGTTAAATACAATAGTTTTTATGTAGTCACTTTATAATTTTGAAAAAATATCAATAAAATATGCATAACAGTCAAGATTAGGATCTTCTATGTAAAACAATATTTTCAAAGATGTGGACTTACATTTGAATGCAAATGTATAAGTCTTCAAGTTCCCTCCATGCATCACTCTCTACCATGAATCTACAATTACATCCACGCCATCTATCAATTTTAGAGTTTCCCAACTACCTATTATTGAAAAGATATGCCATTCTACAAAAGTATCTGCATATCTACTTTTTTAAGTTTAAAGTTGTTACAAGATATTTCATTGACTTTACTTACATCTCCAGTTATTTGTTACAAAATTGTAATAGTAATCATTCATTTTCTAGCATTTAAATCTATAGTTCTAAATAAAAATATACACAACTTTCATTCTCCCTAATTTTCAAACATGTCTTGACTATATTAAATTAATGCCTAATTTTGAATAAACTGGTTGAACATTGAGATTTCTAAATGCATTTTTGAAGTCTGAGGATATTTCAAAATGCATTTTTGACGCATGAGTTAAAATGTAACAAGGTCATCACAGGGAAGAGCTTTTACAAAATTTCTTTCAAATGAAAATATGCTTAGGCTCATATTGCAATAGGTAATAGAAGTGTTGATTCTGAATAAGGTTATGTACAACCAATCTTCAATTTGAATGAGATTCAGTAGCCATCGTGAGGAGCTTAAATTGTAATTAAAATGTATATAAATAAAAATTCAATAATCTCAGCATCACTCGACGTATACTGAAGGATGAGGTGCAACCAAATACCCAAGGCAATGCACCACAGGGAGGGAATCAGATATTCTATTGATAAAGAAAGAGCGGTACAAATCAGATTTTACCTATGAAGAGGTGGCTTCCTAAATCCTTTTTCATAAGTTTTTGGTCTTCTCTTGGACTTCTACAAGTCCTTGTCCTTCAACCAACAATATTCCTTCCTTTGGCAGGGGTCAAAGAGGGTCAATCACTTAATTTCTCACAACAATTTTTTTCGCACAACCTTTCAGTTAAAGGTTCTTTCTGCAACAAATAACAAAAAAAATTTCTCTCGAAAATGTGTTTAATGGATTCCTTGAGTGTAGATGTTATAAATTTTGGGGCTCGAAAGGCCCCTCCATCCTCCCTATAGCCTTCTAAATTGCCTCCTATCAAAAATATTGAAAGAAAGGCAATCCTGTGTGTGATTTGCTGCTTCGGTATCATACACACCGCCATGTCGGTTTTGAGGATTGTCCAGTCTGGGTCACACTGTTTTGGAATAAAAACCAGTGACCTTGGTGGCAGCTAGTGGTAGGTGAATTTTTTTTAGGCTTGTCTAGTGTGGGCCACACTGGTTTGGATGCAAAACCAGCGACCTTGGTAGTGGGTAAAACTAAGGGTATTGACACTTAGGGGGCTGAATTCACTGATTTTTTCCATTTTCTAAAGTTCTAAGCCAACTGGAAGCTAGTGGAAGTTGAAATTTTTTGATTCTTTCCCAGTGCGAACTACACTGGGATGGAAGAAAAACCAATGATCTTGGTGGCAACTAGTGGCAGGTGAAATTTAGGGCATTTACACTGAGAGTGATAAATTCACTCATTTTGGTCCTTTTTAAAGGTCTAAAATGTTGTATAGTTCCTTCATCTTTCATGTTTGAGTGATAAGGGACCTGATGGTGTCCTTAATGTCATGTAATGGTAAAAACGTTAAAATATGGTATAGGCTAGCTGACTTGGTGTTAAAGATACTCTATATTATCGAAGCAAGGAAATGATAAGCTTCCCACTCACTCACATTATTATAGGGTGTATGAGAAATGGAAGAGAATTATTAGAAAAATCCTAAATTGTGGAAATGTTACATTTTTCCTCTTGTTGTGGAAAAGCTACCCAATAAGCCTTGTTTAAAGTGCTTTATTTCACTGTTTTTCTTCTCTATTTTGTAAGGACATAAGTATGTCCTCTCTTTTGTGATAGCTTTTTCACCATCAACGCTTTTGTTTTGATATGTTAGTGTGGGTGGGAACATTTTGGGACATCCCAGAAACGATTGCAAGGTGGTTTTCGGGTTCCAGAAATGCGCTCCAGACCCACCAGAAACCTATTTCAGGGATGCATAGATGAAAATACTACTAAATTGAAAATTTTTCTGTTTTACATCAAATATTTGGAATTATAACCTCGATTGATACAATGTTGAGCTATATCGGTGGTGTTTTTCAAGTGGAAAAGATAAATCGGATGTTCAACTGTCTGATCTAGGTAATAAATATACTATAAATAAATGAAGAAACATACATGTACACACATTTGTGTTGCTGACATGTGAAGCTTAAGAAAAACATACATTTTTATTGATTAGTTCACATAAATTCTCATATTTATGAGTAATTTGACTTGTGAAATGCTGGTATTATTTTAGAGAAACTTGTTGATTAACTATTTTGGAATAAATACCCTTGAGTGTTCGTTGTGCAAATAATTTAGATTTGAGTGGGTGTATCTTATGCACCATTACAGTCATTCTGGATCTAAATCTAGAATTTAGAATTAAGTGAGTGTATCTTATGCACCGTTTTAGTCATTCTGGGTTTAAGTCCGGTTGCATTGTGTGGTATGTCAAGGAAAAAGGTGTGATGATGAGCATTATTTATGTTTCGCTTTTCATGGTAAACCTTTATTTCTCGGTAATTAGGACTTAAAATCATTGGATGTAGGCTAAGAGATGAGGTATAGCCAAATATCCAATGTAATGCACCATAGGTGCTAGAGATAGATATATTCCTTAGCACGTCAGGGAAGAGGCCTGCATATGTTGCTTGGCATGGCCTAAAGAAAGTTTGTAATAGGAGCCACATTCACTTTAATGACTTAGTCAATATTATCCAGGTTGAACTCTTAGATTTAGCTCTAACTAATCTTAGCCCCAAAGAGTTAGCATGTACAGCTATAGGTGTTGGTGTTTCGGGGATTTAACACCCTAGAGGTTGGTTGGGATTCAACCTCCACAGAGCAGGGGCGTACTACTTAACAGAGACTCACACGATCATGCACAGTCATAAAAACGAAATAGAATAGAATGAGAGGTTTACCCGTTGGTCCTACGTTTGAAGTAGATCCACGTGGAGTTCAAACTCCCTGCAACCGTCCTTCCTCCTCAACCTGAAATAGAAGAAGAAACCAGCACAAAGGACAAGTTGTACAGTATATATCTACTCTATATGTTAGTGAGATTCATATAAAACATTAAATAAATCATTATGAATGCATGTATAACAAATATTCTTCATACATAAAGCATACACTAACACGTTTATTTCGGGAACAGCATGATACTTCTGTATTATAAAAATAGTACGTACAAAAGTAAGTGGGAGAGATCACCGATCCTTCCAAGGCCTTCGGCAGACCGTCGTCCGGATCCGTCCCAGCCCCTTGCCTCGCTAAGACTCCTTCCAAATGAGTGCATACGAGATAACATATAAAGGGATGTGTATCTCAAGGAAACAAGGGTTTCCGAAATGAATCGGGAAAGTGTGAGGCACGAGAAATTAGACTTGATAGGGAACCAAAATCAGTATAATAATAATAATTCTCTCTCCCTTAGGCCATACATATGAGGTCTTTTTATAGTCCCTCCAAGTAGTTTCTACATTGGAAATGCTGGGTCACTTCGGGCCGGGGTGGTTGAACTACTCCGAGTAACCATCAACCCGCCGCTAAATTAGGATTTTTACATATTTTTTAATCATTAAAATGGCATACGCGGAAAAGTCTAGCTGTACTGGCGTATACACGCGGAAAAACACGGGCATAGTCGCGTATGAAGGATTTTCCACTGTTTTTAAGTGAATTTGTCCAAGTCTGTAGGAATGGGTGCTCATAAAGCCATGTAGCAATCATGAATCATGTCAAGGTGAGAAATGATGCTATAACAGATGCCCCCTAATATATGAGGTCAGAAGGGGTACATGATGGCCGAAATGTATTATGCACATAGAAAGAACTTCGCAAGGACAAGAGAGGACTTCACCGGATTTCAGCCTGCCAAAAACCAATGAAAGAAACCAGAGAGTCAACACATGCTGAGGCGGGCATACCCATGCTCAGTCAAAAATACATCATATATATAGAAAGTACCGAATAGATCCAACATGTATACAAGTATAACTGAACTGAAAGTACATAGTGAATCATCTGAGCAGGGCCCGGAAAGACAAGTCTGTATCAATGTCCAAGTATCACATATAGAAAGCTGATCAAAGATAGTGCAACTGGATGTCTGATCAAGTAACTGAATCTCCAAGTACCGGATCATAAGAGGCGGATCAAACGGTACAATCACGCAACTCGGGGATCAACATATAAGATGGTGTTGTGCTGAACTGCAACATATAAGGGTGGATGGCAACACTGGCAGAAACTGAGAGAACTGTCAACAGTGAACCGAGAAATGCCGATGCAACCCGAGGTCTTCACCGATCACAACGGCACAATTCTACACACTGGGAATAAATGAGCTGAAGTCGACCATGTGAGAAATCGTTGGATTACCGGGCAATGATGTTTCCCGTTAACCAACGCGAGACAACCCACCGATAATGATAATGAGTGTCAATGTGCCCCAGTACAATCTGACAAGTGTGAATGAATGAGTTGAAGTCGAACACTTGAAAGAATCTACCAATCAGGAGGCAATGATGAATCCTCACTGTCGATAGCGAAGAGTCTGCCACTGATGACTGCAAACCCTAAGGTACTGATAAAAAGACTCTAGACCTTGTTCCCAGAGCAATGAGTCGGAGTCGATGGGAAAAGATCTGCTGGAAGGAAGGCATTAAGGCATCCCACATCAGTCCAGCGCGAGTGTAACCCGCAGGCCAAGATTTGAAGGAATCGGACGAAGGAGAGTGATGGAACCAAAACCGAAGTACGTTTCCGACGTGCACAAGATGAAGCTAGCGCACGGAAGAAACCCTCTGAACCAACCAATAATGAAAGCTGACACAGAGGCGAGAAATCCACCGATAGGGTCAAATGGAAATCCAGGTACTGCACGAATCCCAAGTGTGATAATGTGTGCCGACGTCGAACACAGGGGAAACCACTCAGTCAAAGACCCATGATGATGATCAAATGCTGAGCACGAGGTCACCTATCAATGATGGAAATAGGCCCAAGGTGCGGCTCTAGGCTTGCTCTCAGAGCAATGTGTCGTAGTCGATAAGAGACAAACCCGCCGGCAAGAAGTCAATGGGGACCTTCTCAAACCAACACGAGCAGAAGATCAAAACATCTGATGTGATAGAACATGATACTGACAAGACCGGGAAGGCCGACTGAATAATGAGTCAAGAGACACCGCAGAATGGCCGACTCAGGCTAGACTTCCCTTGAAAAAAAGCACGACTCTGTGATGACCATGGCAGTAAAAAGTGACACTGTATAAGTCTGTCTTGCAGGAGGCAAAACAAACTCTCCATATGATTGGAAGAGATAACCAACCGGGGGAGAACTGACAAGTGAAACATGGTAAAGGATGAACCTAGGTCAAACTAGAACCATCCCAAATGAAGGAAATATATATAAGTATATGTGCTTTGTTCAAGGGCAACAAACTGACTCTGTACTGCCATCGAAATAACGAAGATACATCCCGTTCCCGCTCTTTTTGTTATATTTGATTTTTTTGTCTTTTTCATAATAAGCCTGAAAAGGAATAAAAGAATGCTATGGTACAATGGATAGAACGAGTATCAAGAAAGCAGATGCACTAGTTCCGGGGTTTGGAACAATCCTATGCTCAATGCAAGGTGGCGAAAACTGGTCAGTGATACTTAGAGGAACGTTCCATCCATGGGTACAAAGGTGTCAAGTCGTGATAGCTAAGTGCATGCAATGGTTAACTTGTACAGAAAGTCAAGGTCAAAAGTTGGCTTAAACATCGAGTCCAAATGAAGCCGGCTAAAGGCCGGGATAAACAAGCAGCCAATATGCAATGCAGTAATACAACTTAACGACACCAGGGAGCCTCTAGGGTATAAGCCAGAAAAAGATAAGTGATGAAGGAGAAGAATGAAGCTTCAACACGAAAGACATGGCGGGACTAAAGAGGACTCCCAAGCCTACATAAAAAGCAGCATGGGCAACAAGTGATAGCGAGGAACTAACTAGGAAGCCCATGTAAAGGAAGGCTCTACCATCAAGTCATGATTTAAAAAATCGGCGAGTGAAATGGGTATAATACTCATGACCTGATGGGATCGACCCTAAGGCAAGTGATCAGTATGGAAGCTAGAATGCAAGATGCAACGGAAAGTGATTCTCTAACCTATATGCCAGTGAAGATCATATACCTGCCATGAAGAGTCTGAACACATGGGCCAGAAACCGGGAAAAATCTCGAAAATGTCAAAATGTACCTGAAATATACCAAACTGGGCACTTCCAAGCAATCGAGTTATACAGCATAAGACAGATCGAAAAAATAAGCACAAAGAAATTTTTGCGAAAATTTTCAATTTTTAGCCATAAATACACAAATTACCTCTCAATTGGTTCATTATTGCATAGCTGATTTGGAAAAGAGCTCTGGAGCTAAAAACTTGTTTCGTCAAATCAGCAACAACCGACCGTCAGAATTCAGCGAAACTTCAGGTAGGCTCCTTATTCATCCCGTTGATTCATTTTGTCCGTTTAAAATTTAAAATTAAGTGGATTTTTACCTGGAAACCCTTATTAAAAAACGCGTATCTGCGCATACGCGGGTTCAAAGAAGGAAAGTCGCGTGTATACGCGACTGTGCACAGCGAAACTAGCGTATGCGCAAGTCCGAATTTCAAAAATGAGTTTCTAATGCAAATTTTAATGAATTTTTTCAGGATGACAATTTCATGGAGGGAACGCGAGCATAGTGCAATAGACCAAGAGGGCATGGAAGATCAAACAGCGCAAAATGTCCTCCGAAACTGTGGATTATTCAAATTTTTCAAAATGCCCAATATGAAAAGTAATGTGAGATTGCTTGAAATGCTGGTAAATTATTGGGAACCGGATCAGGATTGTTTCATAATTGATCAAATGCCACTACGCATAGAAGTGGAAGATATATACTTCATCACTGGACTCTCCAGAAGGGGAGACCCAGTGGATCTGCACGGAAGGCCCCTGGGAGGGTTAACCGTGGAGGACTATGTCCAACTCTATTGCATAAAAGATTCCAAGAAAGTTGGCACACAGATTGCAATCAGAGATATCAAGGACTTGCACATGAAGATCCTCCTATTCACCATCGGCAGAGTGGCAGGATCTGCCTCACTGCATCAGGCGTCCAGGACGCACATGAGCATAGCTGTAGAGTGCTTAATTCATGTGTATGATTGGTGCACTGCCTTGCTACTGAACATGAAACAACAACTGACCTCCATTCGCAAAACACATACAAAACACTTTGGCTATGGAACCATTTTGACTACATTCTTCTTCGAGAGAGTTCCAGCTTTGAGACCGAAAGTCATCTCAACTATCAGCAGCCCTCGGGACCCAAGAATTGCCCGTTGGGCAGACATGATGAAGAGACTGGGGGGCAGCGAGGTACCCCGAACTACCTGGGACGATGAGTTCTTCTTATGGTGGAGAGAACAGATCATCGCAGTAGATGACTACCCCTATGCCGGGATGGATTTCCGAGGAGATCCAGATCTAGTACTTCCACCCGGTGCAGCATGGGGAGCAGTTGGTAAGTTTTTTTCAAAATTTTTAACTTATATGATTTTTTTTGGATTTTTCAAATATGTATGAAAAATGAAAAACAAACATGTTTTTGGATTGGATTCATAATGACTGACAAATAAAAATGATCATGTTTCAGATGTTGGACCAGTGCGTCCTGAGGGCCTAGCACGTCACAAGCGTCGCAGAGGTGAAGCAGAGACAGCGGATTCTGACAAGACCCTCCAGGCCGTGCAGAGAAACTTGGAGGGGCTAACCCGCCAAATCCCTCTGGCTGCTGTGGAGGACTTGCCAGAAGCCGTCCAGAGACGGGTTGTAGGAGTACCCCGGGACTGGGTTAGACTGTTCCGCCGTGTGGCCACCGCAGTGATGTTCTATAGGAACGCTGGGCAGGGTCCTCAGGAGTAGATAGTTTTTACATATTAGATGACTGTATATTTTTTGAGACTGAACATGATGGGGCATAAGCCCAAGTTTTGTATGGCATTGATGGATCCAAAATTTTGTAAAGTTTTTTGACATACTGATGATATATATACAGCGATATTTTGATGTGATGTGATAAATGTATCAAATGTATGATGTTTTTGATGATTAGATTTTATTGTATTTAATGATTAATATGCCAATCTAAAGCTTGATTAGCTAATGAGTCAGCAAACCAATTTTCAGCTCGAGGAATATGAATGAATGTTAAAAATTGAAATGACCTTTGTAAAAAACGTACCCTCAAGAACAATCGTAATAAAACTGGATCTCGTACCCGATAAGTGTTGTTCAACTGCGACACCACCAGCTGGGAGTCCAAGAAAACTACCAACAAATCAACACCCAAAGATATTGCCTCCGAGAGTAGATGAATGACTGCAGTGTATTCTGCTACGTTATTGGAAGCAGGACCAATGCAGACCCCTCTTGATACCAACAGCTGACCGGAAGGATAGTGTAGAACCCAAGCCGCGGAAGCTAAGTTCTGGGTGTGTCTACTAGCACCATCGGCGAAACCATAATGACTCATGACATCAACACAACCTGCCAAAGCAGATCAAAAAAAAACATCACCATCCCATCAAAAATCGAAAATCAAACAGATATGTACAAGACAAAAAACTACTATATACAAAGCAAAATGCCAGGCCAAAGCCTAGGCATAATATTTCTTCAGATAGAGCCCATTTCGGGGCTCCGACAACTCATTTCCTTCAAAGTCAACCAAGGTATATGCTCCTTTCTTAAGGACCTTTTTGACGATATAGGGGCCATACCACATCGATTTAAACTTTCCTGCCCCCAAGGCATCCTTTTCTTGGGCATAGACCAAAACAAGGTCACCTTCGGAAAAGACCCTAGGCTTAACCGCCTTATCGTACTGGACTTTGACTCGGTTTTTATGCGCTTCTTTCAACGTGGCAGCATCTCGACGCTGCTCATCAAGATGTTCCAGATGAAGAAGCCGCTCTGCCAGACTAGAAGTGTCAGGAAGAAGCTCAACAGCCAGCTTAAGGGAAGGAATCTCGCATTCAATGGGAAATACGGATTCCACCCCGTGGACTAACTGAAACGGAGTAAAGCCAGTTGCAGTTTTAACTGACGTCCTGTATGCCCAGAGTGCAGGATATAGCATAATGTGCCAGTTGGATCTATGTTTATCAATCGTCCGTTGAAGAATTGTCTTCAAGGACTTATTCACGGTTTCCACCTGGCCATTGGCCTGAGGATAATATGGAGATGAATGCTCCTGCCGGAAACCCAATTTAAGAGCCAACTCAGCCATCATACTGTTCTGAAAGTGACTGCCATGGTCAGTGACAATCTCTCTAGGTATACCGAAACGAGCAATGACTTGGTTGAAGAAGAAAAGAGCTGCAGCCTCACCATCGTTCCCAAAAGTAGGCATAGCTTCGACCCACTTCGTAAAGTAGTCTACTGCTACGATAATGTACTTGTGACCTTTTGCCGAAGGCGGGTTACAAGTAGTACAATCCATACCCCACTTTGTAAAGGGTCCGACAGTAACGACTGGAAAAAGCGGAGCTGGATGAGCGCGCATTTTTCGAGTATACACTTGACAAGGATGACACTTCTTGACCGATTCAATACAATCTTTGAAAATCGAGGGCTAGAAGTAGCCAGCACGCAAAATCTTTTGGGCTGTAGCAAGCCCCGATAAATGACCCCCACAAGCTCCACCGTGAGAATCATTGAGCACAGCCTCAGCTTCTTCGAAAGTTAAGCAGCGTCTTAGGATTGAATCAACCCCTCGACGGTACAAAGCATCACCAATAATCAGATAACTTTTAGCTAAGTGACGCAGCTTACAACGCTCATCTTTCGAAAAGAAGAGGGAAACTTCGCAGTCTGGAGATATACAATGATGTCCCCATACCAAGGATCTTGTGGAGAGATCAGAAACAAGTGTTCGTCCGGAAGGGACTCATCATAGATCATCGCCTCTCCACAAGGCAACTCGGAGATCAATTCCGCAAAAACTAATGACTTCTTGGATTTGGCAGACATGAACTCTAGATCAAATTCTTGTAAAATCACAATCCATCTGTTATATTTGCCCCCAATCACTCGCCTGCTGAGGACAAACTAAAATGGATTGGCAGCTGCCAAGACATAAGTTTTGCGAAGAATAATATAATGCCGGAGTCGCTGCACAGCATGAACTGCTGCTAAGGCTAATTTTTCTATCGGGGTGTATCGGAGTTCAGGTCCTACCAGTCCTCGACTAAGGTAGTAAATAACATGCTCAGCCAGAGCATCATCCTCCTGAACCAGAACCATACCAATGGTAGATTCTGCTGTAGCCAGATACAAAAGAAAATCTCTGCTATAATCGGGTGGACTCAGTAAAGAAGCAGAGGTCAATGCCTTTTTCAAGGCATCGAATGAGCGCTGAGCATAGTCGTCCCAAAGAAAAGGGACTCCTTTCTTCAACAGTCTCATATATCCCTTTGTAATCTCAGCATAGTTAACGATAAACCTCCGAAGAAAGTTAGACTTCCCCTGGAGACTTTGAAGTTGACGGATTGAAGACGGGGGAGGCAACCGAAGTATTGCCTCAACCTTGAAGGGATCTACCCTTATCCCTTCACTAGACACGATAAATCCCAACAGCCGACCGGATGTTACCACGAAAACGCACTTGTTCGGATTCAAACGAATTTTATAAAAACGACATCTCTCAAATATTTGCCGGAGGTGTCCTGGATGATCCATCCTCTTTCGAGAATGAGCAACTAGATCATCTAAGTATGCCTCTATAATTTTCTTGATGTCGTGGAAGGCGTAAGACATGGCCCGCTGAAAAGTAGCTCCAGCATTTTTCAGACCAAAAGGAATTTTCTTATATGCAAACGTACCCCAGGGACAAATAAATGCGGTCTTATGTTGATCTTCTGGACGGATAGTAATTTGATTGTAACCAGAAAAACCGTCCATGAAGGAAAAATTTTCGTTACCGGCACACTCATCAATAATCTGATCAATGAAGGGTGTGGGGTAATTATCTTTAGGACACGCCTTATTCAGGTCTCTGAAATCGATGCATACTCGAATTGTTCCTTGCTTTTTATCAACAGGAACGGGGTTTGAAACCCATTCAGTCAGAGGAACTGGGAAAATAAATCCTGCCTTAAGCAGCTTTTCAACTTCAGCTTTGATAGCTGCTGCCTTCCTAGGATTAACCGGACGAAGTTTTTGCCTGACCGGCTTAGCGTTTTCATACGTCTTGATCTCATGCCGGACGATAGATGGGTCTATGCCAGGCATTTCCTCATAAGACCAAGCAAAAACATCCCTATACTCTTTGAAGAGCTCGGTATAGATTTGAACTTCTTCACGGGAACATTCAGCTCCAATGAAAACGTTCTCGATAATGTTGGGATTCCCGGAGATGTTCACCGGGATAGTCGGAGAGATCACAGCCATGTTCCCTTCAGCATAAACCTGTGCTGGTGCTAAGGGGCTCAAGACTGGGTGAACAGGTCCAGGAGACTGAGGACTTGGAAAACTAGCTTCGACTTCGCTCAAGTCAGGTAGGAAGTAAGACCGATGATGCAAGTCATCCCACGGTCTCTCTATACCCGTCATTGCTTCCAGGATGGCCTCTTCAGATGGAAGAGTGGTATCTAGACAATCCTGGGCAGAAGAAGAAGTAAGCGTCCAAGCCGGAGCCACATCACCATCCAACTCTTCCGGCGAAAGAGGAGCTGGATCAGACTCTGCAGTGTCAACAATAGACTGATATGCAATCTCAGCTGCAGAAATCGGGAATGCCATTCCACCCACTTGCCCTTCCTCCAAAGTGGCAGTTGGGGAAGGTAAGGTCCTAGGGTCCGAAAAATAATGAGTTCGAAAGAACTCTCTTCGAAGGGGAGCCTTGGAGGATGAAATAGCATTGATAGACACCTTAGGAGGAGGAAGATCAAAAGATCCCATCAGGGAAGAATACATTCCAACTCCCAGATTCTCAATAGGTGCCTTTGTATTGTCCAACTTAGGGACAGATGAGTCAGGAGGCGCATCTAGGTCTACAGGAGGACAGTCCAGTTGATCCACCGTAACTATCCTCCCTTCGTGGGGGAAACATACTATCCGAAATAGTGAAGATGCAATGGCATCCATATCATATATCCAGTTCCTCCCCAACAGAAGGTTGTAGTCCAAGGCCGCATCTACTACCTCAACCTCTATGTTAACGGTTTTGCCCCCAACACAGATGGGCAAAGCCGGGACAATACCATGGGGCCTATGAGAATGGCCATCGAATGCAGTAAGAATGGTGCTAGATTGAACAACTTTGGGAGATCCTAGTGTCTTCCAGCATGCGAGAGACATCACGCAAGTAGAAGCACCCTCATCAACGACCGTGCGAAAGATATTAGTCTTCCGGTACGATGATTTAATATGGAAGGCCATATGATGAGGTAGTCTCTTCTTAAAATTCTTCATATCAAAGGTAATCAGAAGAGAATTTTTCGGATCTATAGCTCCAATGCCAGTGAGCAAAGCACTGCGCTGAGCCGGACAAGACTGGAGTACCTCTAAAGCTGACATAGCACAAGGACTCTGCGCCAGATCTTCTACAATCGAGTAGTTCTGGGCAGCCCTCATGTTCGGATTGATCGTTGACCGCTTAGAGGATGCCTTCGGTATCCGAGGCATAGACTCGATAGTTGGCTTCGTGATATGAAGCGGCTCAGTAGCATCAGGAACTTCCTTAGCTTTCGAAGATTCCTCTCCGCCATAATCACGGGATCTCGTAGCGACATCCACGTGAGCACTCATCATAAAGATATTCGATGGAATTTCCCCTTCCTGAGGACCTCCAGAGGAAGCCCCAGGATTTTGATTCGCGGCAGCAATTAATTGCTGCCCTTGGGGAAAAGGGTTTGTTAGCACAGCCTGGGAACTAGAAGAACCTTGCTGAGATAACAGGCGCTGAGCATCCTGAATTTTCGGGCAAAGATGCGTGAGATGGTCTCCAGCACAAAGCTTGCACGGAAACTTAACTTTCTTTTTCTCCTTTTGCCCTTCGCCAACATGCTCGTTGGTCTTATTTGCATTGCCCTTCCCATTCTTGCCCTTCTTCTTGTTATTACGTCCCTTCTTCTTCCCATCGGACTGTTGATTTCCTTTGGGTTCAGAAGATTGGACAGCATTAATAGACAAAGACTGGGAAGGTGAAGAATCAGCAGGCACAGCCTGACCAGAAGAAGCAGATTGTAAAGACAACTGCTGCAATTGAGAAAGCAGGCTGGCTGCACTACTACCGACCGATCCGACAAGTCCGTCACCATGCGGACCAGGTTTAGGTTTCGATAGATCCAATTTGGAGCGAGGAGCATTAGGCAAATACTTGTAAAGCATGCCAGACTGAGAATAGATGAACTCTAACTGCTGGGCCCTAAAGATGGCCTGCTCCTCGGAATATACCCCTGACATGGATACATCCTTTGAAATATCTGACTGAAGCGATTTCAAAAACCCCTCGAGAAGGAACTCACCTGGAATATGGGCTTTAATTAGCCTCTTCCTTCTCCTCCATTCCTGAATATGATCAGAAATGTGAGTTGCCTCATCCTGCTTAAAATTAGCCAGGAGTTCGGTGCCAGCCTCATATCTGACAGGCAACTGGAAATGGTTAAGAAAAGTGACAGCCAGTTCTCCAAATGTGGCGAAACTACCCCCAGTAAGCTCTATATACCACTTCGCGGCGTTTCCAGTTAAGGTGCGCTGAAATAATCTCAATCTAATCGAATCGTCGATCAGAGAGTTGGATGAGCACCATAAGTGGAATGTGGTGACGTGGTCCGCCGGATCTTCACCATTCTTACCTTCAAACTTAGGAATGTCTGAGGGAAGTTTGGTTGGAACCGGAGGCCAACCCGGACTATATCGAATCGGGTCATTAGTTAACTTCGCCAAGTCTGGCAAGTTTAACGTTGCCAGAAATGGTAATCGCGGCGGAGCCTGAGAATTCCATCCTTGATGGGATGGATTTCCCACATTCTAAAAAGAATAGCCTGGATTTGATGAGGCACCAGGCTGCCAGAAAGGACCTGTAGAAAACGGAGAAGAATCTCCTCCCCACGCCGAGCTACCAAGACCTAGACTAGTTCCCCCCGCTGAAGTATTGACTGAAGATGTAAGCCCCTGGTAGGGGTTCCATGCATTAGATAGAGGAGAAAAAGACTGATAAGCACTCGATGCAGGGAAAGAAGCATTCCCCGGATGACTCGCGATGAACTGATTCCCTGCCCCCGACGTTGCAAACATAGGATTCCATCCTGTAAAAGAAGCCGAACTTGGCCCCTGAGCCCAAGGATTAAAACTTTGGGTCTGGGACGTAAAAGGAAATGACCCTAAAGAAGTATTAGGACTAGGAATATGCCCAGTCCCAAAGGGGAAACCCTGAAAAGAAGTTGATCCACTAGCCATGTTGGACATGGGCGTAGATCCAGCTGCACCGGCGGTAAAGGAAAAAGAGGGATTTCCAGCAATGGACATCCCTGAAACAAAGGGACCAGATTGAGAAGCATATGCTTGGGTGAACCCGGAGCCAAACATAGCAGTGCTAGAAGCACTCGAAGATAGAGCAAGAGTGCCCCCTGCCTCGACAGAAGCAGGGGTCTGAATGCCCGCAGCACTCACGGTAGAAGCCGCGTTCCCAGTCGTGGCCATCGAAAGATAAGAAAGATATGGAAGATCCGGCGGTCTCTCAGACTCCGGTCCGATGTACTCTATAACAAACGGATGATCAAGAGGAAGAGGAGATGGACCTCTAGCCGCAGGCTCAGGTATATCTTCTATCTGAAAATCTTCCTCCTGAGGAAACAATACCCTCGAGGTGAGCGAAACGCTCCTCTCGGAACCGACACCGGAATCAGCAATGAAACCTTCAGACCTTCGTGGAGGATCTCTCTCCACAGCGTCCGACTCTACAGGGTGAAAACCACCTGCTAGATCGCTCCTACGCCTTCTCGAAGAAGGCTCTGCACTCTCGGGAGATAACCCCCGGACTCTCCTCGAACGTCGAGGCGCTTGATCAGCCACTTTTACAAATTTATTATTTTAGACTCAAGAAAAGTGAAAAGCTAGGCAAGCTAGGAGCAAAGAGCACTCACTAAAATCAAAACCCTGAGAAACAACAAGCAAACAGCCTCCAAGTATTTCCGCTCCGGGTGATGAGGACCGGACACCAAAATACAGGAAAGCGAAGTATAGGACCTTCCGAAAGCAGTCTGGGATGATTAGGGCCCAGAACAACTAGCGAAGGTATCAGAAGCAGTTACGCCGACCTCCCAACAACAGCCTTTGCCGGCTCAAGCACCCAAGCTTCGCAAGGGCACCCCCCAGAAGTACTGCTGGAAGTGATGCGACGTCTGCCTCAGGTACCACGGGTATTCCCCCCCGCAGTCACCTGTGTGGAACCTAGGAACAGCAACTATGGACACCAATCCGTATCAGAAGCTGGGCGGAATGGTCTTGAGGTTAGATTCAGCTAATCGGAGGGGGGTATCCCTCTTCTTAACCTTCACTTCCCCTCGCGCTTGACTCTCGGATGAGAGCTTTCCCAGTCCACCTCACGGAGTTGGATTTCGCTCAATTAATAAACTTCTATGTTTGTTTGAGCGGCCTTGGAGAGTTAACTCTCCTCCCTCCTATTCCAAGGCCCTACAACCTAGCTAGTTGGTGATTGACACTTAATAAAACTTGCTAGTTGATTTTAGATTAAATCGCTTATTTTAAGGGCTGTTGTATTAAGTCATAAGGATATGGAGTTGAAACCAATGATGTTCTGACGCAAAAGAAATTAATAAAAACCTGACTACATGCACATGCAGTTCTTAGTCTTTCGATGAAGAGCAATTTCTATGTAAGTTCTACGAGGCTAAAATGTATTTTTCTTTTCGAATTACAAACTCACACGCACAAAAATTAAGAAGCTAACTAAATGATTCAATGCACCTAATGCAAATGACCACTAACATGTAAATTCTATGATGCAGAAAGTCCCTTGAAACAAGGTGAAATTTCCCAAAAGGCTCCTTCAGTTTCAACTAATCTTTTGATATCCAGAAAGCTAATTCTTGCAAACAAGAACTCTCAATATAAGACACCAAAATACTCAACAAGAAGAAGAAGAAATCAAAAGACAACCTCCCTTCACAATCAAGCGGGAAACTAGAAGCAAGAAACTTCACTAAAGTCCCAAAAGATGAAGCCAAACGAAAATGAAAAAGGCAACAACAAAAACAAAAAACAAGAAACAATGTTTTTTGAGTTTTTGATATGCAAAAACAAAAAGCAAAACAAATGTTTTTGGGCTTTTCAGTTTTATAAAACAAGAGCTTCAAGAAAACCAAGAACAACTATCCCAATCCAAGCCAAAACGAGACCGAATTTCAAGCATAAACTTCAGCTATGCCCCCAAACCTTATAAGGCTAATAATAGCAAGATCAATGAGAGCAACGGAAGACCAAAAACTCGATCAAACAGCCAAGAGAAATAGTGCAAATTCGTTGCAACACAAAACTCCAAAGAAACAAGAAAAGATCTTCGAAAAATGCAACAAAACCCTAGCTTATGAAACTCAAGAAAACCAATCGAAAACAAATCAAAGAACGCAATGCGAAGCACAACACAAAGACAGGAGTGATTCAGTGAGCAAAAGCTCTCTGTTCTGGTAAAGCAGAACAGCCAAGAACGCTCAGAAAGCGATCTTGGAACTCAATCCAGGAGTGCTAGCACCAACAAGAACACTTCGCCAAAAAGATCAGTTTTCGGACAAACGAAAGAGAACCAAGACTTAAAACCACTTCTGTCACACTCCAGTAAGTACAAAGACACTGCAAACACAGGCCTCCATAGCCAGAAAAGACCAAAAACACCAGAATCTTGAAATTTCAAATTCAGCCTAGGTATACGCGACCTTGCAGTTATGCAACAGGCGTGTATACGCGTCTGTGTTGAGGGAAACCCGCGTACACGCGGTTCCTTCTACACAAACTCGCGGGTATACGCGACTGTGTGCAAGAAAAACTGCGTATACAAAGAAAGATAATGAAAAATAAAAAGTACAAGCCTGGGAAAGGTATAAAAGCTTCAGACTGACTGCAAGAAAACAAACTGGACTGTGAAAGACAGAAGAAACTGTTGGCAACCTACCAAACAGCTGAAACAACCCAACAGGAGAATCACAAAAATGTGATCCCCAGTAGAGTCGCCAGTTCTGTTTCAGGGATTTAACACCCTAGAGGTTGGTTGGGATTCAACCTCCACAGAGCAGGGGCGTACTACTTAACAGAGACTCACACGATCATGCACAGTCATAAAAACGAAATCGAGTAGAATGAGAGGTTTACCCGTTGGTCCTACGTTTGAAGTAGATCCACGTGGAGTTCAAACTCCCTGCAACCGTCCCTCCTCTTTCACCTGAAATACAAGAAGAAACCAGCACAAAGGACAAGTTGTACAGTATATTTCTACTCTATATGTTAGTGAGATTCATATAAAACATTAAATAAATCATCATAAATACTTGTATAACAAATATTCTTCATACATTAAAGCATACACTAACACGTTTACTTCGGGAACAGCATGATACTTCTGTATTATAAAAATAGTACGTACAAAAGTAAGTGGAGAGATCACCTGATCCTTCCAAGGCCTTCGCAGACCGTCGTCCGGATCCGTCCAGCCCTTGCCTCACGAAGACTCCTTCCAAACAGGTGCATACGAGATAACATATAAAGAGATGTATCTCAAGGAAACAAGGGTTTCCTGAAATGAACTGGGAAAGTGCAGGAGGCACGGGGAATCAGACTTGGATGGGGGAAATACCAACAGAGTATAATAATAATAATTCTCTCTCCCCCTTAGGCCATACATATGAGGTCTTTTTATAGTCCCTCCAAGTAGTTTCAACAGTTGGAAACAGTTGGCCACGGGCTGGGGTGGTTGAACTACCTGAGTAACCATCAACCCAGCGCGAAATTAGGGATTTTTATATATTTTTTAATCATTAAAATGGCATACGCGGAAAAGTCTAGTTGTACTCGCGTATACACGCGGAAAAACACGGGCATAGTCGCGTATGAAGGATTTTCCACTGTTTTTAAGTGAATTTGTCCAAGTCTGTAGGAATGGGTGCCCATAAAGCCATGTAGCAATCATGAATCATGTCAAGGTGAGAAATGATGCTATAACAGTTGGTGCAGCTAATAAAAGAAAACAAGTTTATGATCTCAATTCAAATAATAATAATTCCAATGGTGTCATCATAGCAGAACAAAAATCTCAACAATGTTTCCTTGTGAAGACAGAGGATAAAATATCCAAAGTAAATTTTGCAAATGTGGTAGAAAAGAAAATTAAGAGCATCAATGAGAGCTACGTTGGTTCTTATAGTCGATTTACAATTCACGGGGAAATGCTTAGTGGTCAGTAAAAATGGATGCATACAAGGGAGCTATTCTGAACAATCCTTCTCTTTTTAAGAGAATTGTGGTTATGGATGTTGGATGTGGAACAAGGATTTTAAGTTTATTTGCAGCTCAGGCAGCAGCTGCAAAAGTAATCGTAGTCGAAGAATGTGAGAAGATGGCATTTATAGATTGTCAAGCTGCAAAAGAAAATAACATGCTCAAAGAATAAAGTGAGAATGCCAAAAATCAAAACTCGCATGGAGTTATTATTGTAGTCCACAACAAGATAGAAGATATTGATAAATGCATGACAATTTAAAGTCAAAGTGTAGATGTGATAGTGAGTGAGTGGATGGGATACTACCTACTTTATGAATGAATTCTCAACTCTGTTATTTATGCTTTTGATCATTGGTTGAAACTTGGTGGAGAAATCCTTTCAGACATAGCTAACATGTATGTGGTTGGTGTTGGAAAAGGTGAAACTATTCTATCATTTTGGGAAAATGTATATGGCTTCAACATGTCATGTATTAGTAAGGATGTTGTTGAAGATGCTCCTCAGTATACAATAGTTGGTGTTGTGGATAGTAGGGATATAGTGACAGAGACCTTTGTCTTACATACATTCGGTATTATGATAGAAAAATTAATCTCGTCGATTCCCTTTATGCAAGAACATAGTAAAAGAATATTATGATTATGTAGCACTAGAAAATTACAGTGATGTTTTTGGTGTAAATTTGAAATAAAATATGCAATAAAATGACAAGTGGATTTTTAAAGCCTCCTTCCCAATTGGTTTTCTAGAACAGGTGATGCTCTGAAACATGTTTATTACGTGAACACCCTTGGAAGGCTCCAAGAAATCCACGACAATTACCATAATTCCTATTTGATTGTTGATTTTGGTGGGATTTATTAGCATAAATCAAGTCCATGAAATCAGTATTGAATTGCTATCATGTTGAGACCAATGTTGTGTGAAGTGGGGATTTTTTTTGGAAGTGGGGATGTTTTTCCTGTGGGTCTACATTTTGGGTTGCGGGTACCCACAGGAAAGATACTATGGCTCATATTCTTTAAGCCTGTGGGTTATCTTCAGTATAGTCAGACTCCTATACAATAAGCGAAAATAACACAATAGATATTATATTAATATGGGCTACCTAGTTTTTATTAGCATATCATAATTGCAATTGGATCTAGTTTCCTAAAATGCTGGTATCGTAAACAATTTTGTACCATTGGAATTATTACATGGTTTCACTAAAACATCAACCCTACTTATTGTGGTTTTGTGAAGAATTATATTGTTTATGTCCTTATATCTCCATGGAAAAAATCCCAAAGAGATGGATATCTCTGATTAGCTCCTTACACAGTTTGGAATTGCCTTTACAACTAATCTAGGGGTCTTCCCATATTCTTAACTTGTTCCTTTGAATCAGAAAAATCTATTTGCTTTCCAATTTGTAATTGGGCTTCTAATTAAGTTATATTTTTCTATTGTCTATGTTTTTCATGTCCTACCTCTCTATGCCATGAAATATTCTTGTGAAGTCCAAAAATATAAGCTTTTTGAATTTCTATTGAACAGGGGATTTCTAATTCTTACCCAAATGTTGACAAGTTGATACACCAATTCTTTAGTATCAAAATCAAAAACTCGCAGTTATTTGGAATTATCTCATCTTTGCCAAGTTCCATTAATGGTTTACAATGTTTGAAGAATTATTCATTTTATAGAACTTAAATCCATATTTTGTGAGAAATATTTCGTAATATTTCGCTCAATATATTTTCTCTAGTTGTCAAACACTAAGCTAAGCTAATATTTGTAAATTTTAACTTTTGGGGTTTCCATTAGGGAATAATTTGATAAAAACTCTTTTTGTGACTTTTCTTCTGCATTCATTTTGTTTTTCTTACTTCTATTTACGTACTTAGCTCTTTTTCTATTGTTGATATTGTAGCTATAGGAGGTTTAGGCACTTCCATTATGTAGTTACAATGGATGTCCTGTTTTAGTCCCACGGATCTACTTTTGTAGTATAGACATTAATAAAGTTATTGTGTGAAATTAAAATATAAATCATTTTTAATTTTTAGGTTCCAAAAATAGTAGTCTTTAAAATAGTCATAAAAATGTCCCTAATTCTATTCTATGACTATCTATAAATGGTCTGCCTAGTCTCCTTGAAGGAAGCCTTCACAAAATTAGATATTCTATTTATACATGGAACGAAAATTATACAAGTACTGTAGTAGCAACGTAGAGACATATGAAACAAATTCTAGAGGTTCTAAACCCTACATCAGAACAACAAAATTTCAGAAGCTGATAATTATATCCCTCTCGTGAACTCTTGTTTAGCAAGGGACCCATCCTGTAGTAACAAAGATTTTTTTAATAACTGATCTGCCAGAGTATTAAACTCTTTAAAGATATGTGAAAAATATAGACCATCAAATATCCCCTAGGTTCAACTAACAAATTATCTATTGTGCACTTATTATTATACCAATCCACCATGAGCTTTAAGTCTCAAAATGCTTGCAACTTTTTTATACACTATCTGTTGTTGTTTTCTAGAGGAGCCACATAGCATAAATTTCTATTTGGTTATTTGTGCCGAGTAATAATTCTAAATTTAGGTTGAAATGGTGAAGTCAATCCAAAAATAGAATGACACCAACCCACACAAATCTGGAACTCCTTGACGGGCTCCATCGAAAAAGACCCAGGCCTAGTTGTAGCTATGTTACTATTTCCTTTAGAATTTTGGTTGGTTACTCTTTCAAGGAAGATCAATTTCCACCGCAAGTATTCCTAATTTTATGGGCTACTTGTGTTGGTATAAACTCTAGATATGGGAATATATTTATGTTTCTATATAACTAAATACCTTAAATCACAAAAATATTGTAAATTCCTAAAAAAAATCACAGATTTTTCTAAAATCCAAGAACAAAAACATTCAGTGAGAGTCCTCTACATGATTTATTTATCCTATGGAACCGCCTCCATAATCATGCTTTGATCAATGAACCAATTGGAAAAGGAAAAAATGGTATGGTTTCTCCAGCCCCAGACCTTAGATGGCTGCTTAATGCATCCTTTAATAATTTAATATATGATTGATTTCTCCTGGAAATTATACTGCATGAAGTTGAAAAATACCCACCCCATTTATATATCCACACTGGGCTGCCATGCTGATTTGATCTGGGATCAATCAGTCACCTATCAGCTTTCTCATCATTGCCAGCATCTCTGTGCCCATATGTATTGGAAATATACTCTATTCGTGCTTCTCAATAAATCAATATATTACAGGCTATCCATAGGCAAGCTCCAAAAACAGGAAACTGACAAGTCATCCACGGATTCCTCACTTATCTTACACAAAATACATATTGTTGCATGTTTATCTTCTAGCAATTATCCCAAATTAAGATTTTGTTATCGAAAGTTAACTAGAGAAATATTTCGCTTTAAGAGGAATTTCTAACTTTCAGACTAAGTGCCACCACAGGGATATTTCCCTCATCATTTCTTCTTCCATCTTTAGCATGTATTCTACTATGGAAATATATTCATCAGACCTCTCATTTTTTGACCATTTAAGTTAGCTTATCTTGTTCAAAAAGATTAATTACACTGGAATTTGAGCTACGATTCCTTTCCTCAATTTTTACCCCTTGAAATTTCAAATCCTATGCTAACTTCAAGCCATGAGATCAAATATTCCTGCCATCATCTGTTGCCACATTTTCCATGGAATATATCCCTAAGAGATAGAGATCTCTTATTAGCTCCTTACACTGTTTGAAATTGTCTTTACAGCCAATCTAGGGGTCTTCCCCTATTCTCACCTTGTTCCTTTGAATCTTCCATGAGGTCAATTTTCCAATTAATGGGAAATATTTAAGCCTTCATTGTAGACTAACCTCTGCAAACGTTTAGCAGCTAGAGGTTGATTATAGGGAAAGTTGGTTCTATTCATAGGTTTTCTATTATGCCCACTAGTATCTACCTCTTCTACCATCATCAAGTTTAGGGCTTTGAAGAAGAGTAATGCTTCAATATCCTGGAAGCTAACAACATTCCAGAGGCTGGACTTACCTGTGATGATGTCCTAGAATTCTTAAAAGAGGATAATATTATAGGGATATATTGAAGAGTTGTATAGATTGTCTAGGGAGATGAATGCAACGGGTTATGTACCTGACAGAATATTTGTACTGAAAAATGTGGAAGAGGAGCATAAGGAACAATTTCCTTTCCACCACAGTGAGAAGCTGGCCATTGCTTTTGGGCTTATTAATACATCCTGTGGGACAACTATTTAGGTAATTAAGAACCCTTGAGTGTGTGGTGATTTCGGCTGTGCCATCAAGTTAATCTCAAAAATTATTTTAAGAGATATTTTTGTGAGGGATTCCAACCGCTTCCATCATTTCATTGAGAGGCGATATTCTTGTGGTAATTGTAACTATAATCATAATTGGGGATTCCTATTTCTAGGAGGGACTTGACCTTCTACTTGGATCTGGTACAAATATGTTTTAGCCTAGACTTAGAATCATTGTGTAACACATTATGATAGACATACTATTTGTTAAATTTTATGTGGACGATTGCATGGAAATTGTTGTGGCTAATTTGCAATATCTTTATTTCAATTTTTTCTAAAATACTAAAAAAAGGAAAAATATAAAAATATGTGCTAAAGTAGAGCTTCCTTATACTTTAACCAAAGTTGCAATGTTTTTGTAATGTCTAAAGTTAAATATTTTGAAGGATCCGCAGAGGTGGGACCTATTGTCTCAGTTAATGTTCAAGAGAATAAGAAAGTGGGATCGAAGAGCTATCTTGTCAGAGGTTAAAGACAACAACCCGTGGGCACAATAAACGCATGGGTTAATGGGGAAGGTGCCTCCACAATTGACCTTGCTGACTGACTGGTCGGTCTTGATCGACAGTTTGGATTCACAGTAGGGGGAAGGCCCCGATGAGCACTCTGTATCCCAAAGGCCTCCCGTAGTGACATAACCTGCTTGTTGGATGACAGGTTTCAGCCATGTCACAGTATCATTTAACGATATTCTGTGAGTCAAATCAACATTTAATGTTAAGAGCCCGCACCATTTATTTAAGCTTGCCTCTCTTTTCAAAAGGTTAACTGTTATTTCTTTGTATTTGTCAACCCTATTCCATTATTATTTTCTATCACTGTTCTCCACCTTGAGTTGTCTCATGGCGAAACGTTCATATCTTTCCAGTTCTTCCAGTCATATTCCTCTCATGGACAACGAGAGGGATATCAAAGATATCGCTTGCTCCCTAGAGCATCTCCCCTTCTATCAGTAGGTTTGTTTAAATGATAAAGATTCTCTTTTTTTCCACGCCATGTCCAAGTTAGGCGTATTTTTTGCATGTATCCCTAGAAATCATCTTTGTCTCGAGTTTGGGCACTGGTTGGTATCCCTCATGTATCCTGCTAAATGCTTCGTAATAAATTGCCTAGGAGAGAATGTTATACAAGTCTCGGCCCAGTTATTCCATCAAGATTTATGTTACCTAGAGTCTGAATCCTATGTTCAATTCACTGACGAATCATTAGCAACATATTATGATAATATTGCAGGACAGGAATTCACTGAGTTCACATTCTTCCTAAAGACAGACACAAAGCGGTTTCCACGAGATATTAAAGAGTTCTCCCTAGAATTTTTTGATGTAGAAGTTCAGTTAGTGTTGTGGTGTATATTGAAGATACTGGGAAAGGAGGATGAAAACCTAGTTAATAAATCAATATTGGGACTATTTTCTTTGATGATGAAGCCAGGAGTAGTGCTAGACATTCCTTCTTACTGGCAGGAGGTCGTCAATACTCAACTCATGAGTTTATCACTCACTGGGTCGTTCAGGTTTCCTTCTCTTCTCACCTATCTCTTTGTATATAAAAATGTGGGGGAATTCTTGCATTTGGGGTTGAATATCATGGATGTAAATAAAAAGAGGCAGTCAGTAGTGTTTTGGACAGATGTACTAAGAGAGGAACAAAATGAGGAGGGGGTTTTTTATTTTGAAAATAATTTTATGTCCACCACTTATAATATTTTGAATGGGGTTTTCCCCCCATATTTCTTGCCAAAGGCTCAATAATTTCTTCAGTTTGGTGCTAATTGTAAATTTGGATACTGGTATGTATATGAAGATTACTTAGAGATCAGAATTTATGGAGCTGGGATAGAACCATATAGACTTCCGACATGTTTTCCTATGAGATTATTCACCTTAGAATTCATTAGGCAGAGTTTGAATGTAGACCAAATACATTTTGTCCCAATGAAAAAGTGTCACATGTTTAAATGATCGAAGTGGATATCGGTGGCCACCCACCTATTCCATTTGCACCCACACCATCAATTCTTGCAACTTTTCACATTCAGCACAACTTACTATTTTTAGCAGTTTTTCAGGTCCTGAACTTCCAGAGCCATTTTGAGGCCTTAAATGACGTTTTCTGAGCATCGCGTCTTCGGAAAATATGATTCCATTCTAGAATCAATATTGCTGGCAGTAGTTGTAGTCCTTGGATAGATATTTATAACAATGTATTATGTGCGTCAAACGAATATAGTCTGCCAAAGTTACGACCCTAGGAAGTTGAAACACCAATTTACCCAAACGGGGCCCATAGTTTTGGCCCTTCATCTCCTAGGGTTAGGTTTCTGGATGTTTAGAGTTTTCCATTTTTTTCTCAATAATAAATAGGCCCTCGAGCCTCATTGTAACACAGTTCATAGGTTTGTAGCCGCCACATCTCTTCTTAGAGATTCGCTATGAGCACCCTAGCTATTTTATTTCCACTATGTCTGTAAGCGTATTTATGTTATTTGATATTAATGAAATGAAACATTATTTCCACTGCATCTCTATGTTTATGGTTATTTCTATATTTCGTTGCATTCCTCCATAAATCCGGATCAGTGGTATCAAAGCAGTCTTCTCTTTGTTTGTTTTTCTTTGCATGTCCCCAACGTGGTCAGGGTATAAGGAGTTAGGGCTCGATCTAGTTGAACCCTTGCAAGATCAGCCTCACAAACCATGATGACCTCCAATGATGGAACAAAAGAAATATAAGGGATTAGGAGATCCTATCAAAATATTGCTCGAGGAGGCCCATGAGAAACAAAGGAACATGATGATGGATAGATTTTCTTAAATCATTCAACGAATTCCCACCTATGGTGCATCTGCATCCAACAGCCACTCCGGAGCCGTGACTCCCTTCAAGGCACATGTAAACTTTGAAATTCCTATATTTGAAGGCCAAATATATGTAGACGTGGTAGATAGATGGTTGAATTTGCTGGCAGGGTATTTCTCGGTCCATGATTTCTCTGATCGAGAAAAGATTATTTTTCCACTCCTCAAAGCTTCCCCCCATGTCAAAGACTGGTCAGAAACCTACTGTGAGCAAGAGGACAAAGGGGAACCCTCTCCATTCTCAACCACACCCACCTGGAATTCGTTCTGAGCTGGCATCAAGGAACAATATTACCCCGTGGGGAGATATGAGGACAAATACATCCAATGGACCATGTTGCGGCAACAAAGGGATCATGATGTGCATGAACTGACGAATCTATTCCATACCCTGCACACAAAGTTGGGTATTAAAGATTTAGAGAGACATTTGGTAGTCAAGTATCGTGGCTGTCTGCATAAACACATTCAGGAGGAAATGGATTTCCTCGACATTACATCGCTTGGCACGGCATACCACTATGTCTCCAAGATCGAGCAGAAATTTAAGCAGAAGAACCAAGACTTCGGATCTGCGAATCCGAAAGGTGCCCTCGAACCAAAGAACAAGGGGCAAGGCTAAAGCAGTGCAACTCAGAAAAACACCACAAATAAAAATAAGGACACAGGGAAGTGGTGTGAATTTCATAGCAGCCCCACTCACAGCACAAACAAGTGTCAGGCTAAATAGTCATTGGTGGCCGAACTAAAGGCACCCAAATCAGATGCATTTTCTGATCCTGAGCCAGAACCAGAAAAAGGCAATGACAAAGGGAATAAAATAATTGATGTGGATCCCAGTGCCATTATTGCCACCACCAAGATCCAGAGGGAGGATCCAGAGGATCCAGAGGAGGGGGAGCTCCTCTTCCACTCGTAGATGTGGGTGAAGGGTTCTCTGCTGTAATTTCTTGTCGATAGCGGAAGCCAAAAGAACCTCATTTCAGCAGAGGTCGTGAATCGGCTTGGCCTACCAACCATAGAACACCGACAGTCATATACAATCGTGTGGCTCCACCCAGGGAGAGATCTCTGTATCCACCAGTAGTGCCACCTTCTATAAAATATCATGCCATTCACAGATGAGGTATTTTGTGATGTTTCTCCTCTTGATGTAGCTAATGTATTATTGGGCCAACCATAATTGTCGAGGGGACATGCTATGTATGAGTCTAGGCCTCATGCTATTGTTATTACTTTGCGAAATAAATTTTATAGGATACCAGAGGTAGTACCACCTCCTGCCATTTCTTTGACTACTGCAAAACAACACAGTAAGATTGTTTCCCTAGGAAATTTATTTTCCTTAAAACTCGCTCATAGGGAAAGAAGAATATGATGGCCACAACCTCGAAATAAGGCTCCCCCGCACGACTACAATAGATGGAAAAAGTCAGGGAGGAATACAAGGAAATCTTTTCCTCACTCACAGAGGTTCCTCTACATTGTTAGGACAAGCACTCCATTTATTTGACCCCCGATGCACCGCTGCCTGATGTTGCCATACCTCATACGACTACATAGTCAGAATCCACACAAGTACTTTCTAAGGCTGATAAAGAAATAAAATTTACTAAACGCATCCAACATGTCTGCCTGCAGGTCCATGACATCTTCGACAAATCTAATAACCAGTTCAAAAAAATTTTCCTAATCTCTTGGAAGATCTCAATGCAATGGGGACCACTTATTCCTAAGGATGGAGGAATGATACAGGTGGATATCTATGGCCACCTACCTATTCGATTTGGGCCCACACCATCAATTCTTGCAGCTTTTCACATTCAGCATAGCTTACTATTTTTTAGCAGGTTTTCGAGTCCTGCAATCCGGGAGCTGTTTTGGGGCCTTAATGATCGAGGTGGATATTGGTGGCCACCCACCTATTCCATTTGAACCCCCACCATCATTTCTTTCAGTTTTTAAGTTGCAACAAAACTTACTATTTTTAGCAGTTTTTCAGGTCCTGAAATTCTGGAGCCATTTTGAGGCCCTAAATGACGTTTTGAGATAGCAGTTGTAGTCCTTGGATAGATATTTCTAATGATGTATCATGTGCATCAAACAGATAGAGTATGCCAAAGTTACGACCCTGGGAATTTGAAACACCAGTTTACCCAAACAGGGCCCATAGTTTTGGCCCTTCATCTCCTAGGGTTAGGTTTTTGGACATTTAGAGTTCTCCATTGTTTTCTCAATAATAAATAGGTACTCAAGCCTCATTGTAACATAGTTTAGAGGTTTGTAGCTGCCACATATCTTCTCAGAGATTCGCTACCAACACCCTAGCTATTTTATTTCCATTATGTCTGTAATCATATTTATGTTATTTGATATTAATGAAATGAAGCATTATTTCCACTGCATCTCTATGTTTATGGTTATTTCTATATTCTGTTGCATTCTTGCATAAATCTGGATCATTAAATTTCCTATGTCTGTGTGTCCATTTTTAGTCAACATGAGGTAGGTAGTTGATGAGGTTAACAAGATATTAGATGGTATGCACTTATTATTAGGAGATAAATGGGCTTATGATCCTCATAAATTAATTACAAATAGGAGAGTTGAAAATGGCTACTCAGCATTTGTTCACGATAGTAGACCTGACATAGAGAAATTAGCCAATAAAATTTTTGTAGGTTCTGCTAGTTCTAGCATATAGACTCTTATCATATCTGAAAGGTCAAGTAATATGAGTAAAGAGGCAGTTGTAGATTCCGAAGATGAAGAGAAAAGAGCTAAAAAGAGCACAAAATTCACTGAAGACATAGTAGGTGCTCAACCTGGTTTCCTTATTCAACTATGAGATGAATAGAATGTTCCAGCCTCACGAAGAAAACAGAGAGATGCTCAAGATCAAATGCCTTTGATTAAAAAGGTGTTTTCTCAAATTGCTGAAAATAATCAAAAGATGAAGGCTAGTATGGAGGCACAGGCTTAATATCAAGTAACTCTGGACCAGACAATATTATTGACTTCCATGGATCTAGAACGAGATCAGTTTAAAATTTCTCTCTCTCACCCTTCTGATATGACTATAGGGTCATCAAGTAATTTCAAAACTTTAAATTTAACCGTTGATGTGAGGAGGATTCCTTTGCTTAATAAGGTCAATTTACATATGTAGATAGGTCAATTAATAGTGAATGATCTAACTAAGACAAGTGCAATGGCTCTTAAGGGAGGGAATATGCTAGGCAAGGTGATCAAGCAACTAAAATTAGAGAAAGCCAACTCCAAGGAACTAACAACCCAAAATGAGGAACTGAAGAGGATAACTGTGAATATTGGAGTGGATCCAAATGACATGCATGCTGTGCAGAAATTAGTACAAAGTGAAGAGTCAGAGATTTTTGTGTTAAAGACAAAATTTATATTACCTACAAGAGAACATTCAATGGCAGCAGAGGTGGCGGAAGTGGAAAGTGAAAAGGAAAATATTATTAAATAGTTCTTGCAGAAAGAAGAGGAGATCTCTAAGTTGAAAGAAGTTGTACTTAAATTGCAATGCTAGATTGATTCCCATTCATGTAATATCATCATGCAATATGAAAATGATGATCCAGCATCACAGTTATCTCGGTTGACCACTGAACTGAAAATGGCAGAGAATGACCTCAGAAAGGCACAAAGTGATCTGGAAATAGTAACAAAAATAATGCAGGCCTAGGAAGGAGAAGTTAATAAGTACAGAATAGATTCTCAAATAGCCAATGTTGAAATCAAGTGTCTAAAGGAGAAGTTGAAGGGAGATATAAGGAGAAGTTGAAGTTGATGAAAGAAGCTTGGGAATCCTTGACTAATGTATAATAAGAGAAAAGCATTGTGAGAGACTTTGAGGAGAAAGCTATGGTAGATAAGCAGAATACCCTTAACAGAGCCATATGGGTGAAGAAGTTCATTTATTTCATTGATTCAAAAACTGATTAAGAGTTAGAGGAAAATTTCATTAAAGATAGGATCATGTGTACTATAGAGATTAATAATTTGATTATTAAAAATTATTGCAGGAAGACAATTGAAGACAATTTGATAGAGATCAAAGAAGCATTGAACATATTTGATAATTTGTATGACAAAAGAGCCAGAGAAGGATTGTCGTCATGCTGGGGTCTTAAAGGAAACCTTTTATCATGGGATTCCTATGAATCATTATTATTATTAACAAAAAGTAAGGTGGATAATACTCATGAGAAAAATCAGATTCTGAAGGGAGAAATGGTTATTAATTTTCTTCAGAGGAATTTTCAATTATTGTGGATGGCGAAGATGTTATTTACAGAGTGACCAACATTCAACAGGATCACTGCCTTTAGGCTAGAGTACCACAAGCTGATCAACTCTCCGAAGACAAATATTGAAGTGTGGAATAAATGAAGAGTGTGGATGGCTGATCTACCTAACGATCCCTCATCTTCTCGAAAGGACACGTTAGCCAATCAGGAGAATGTAGCAGCAGCGGAGAAAATTCAAGTTCAACAGATAGATTAAAGTTTTAGTTTTATTTTATCCTTGCTAAGAGATTTTGGTTGTAATGAGATAGTTTGATGATACGTAATAGGTAGTTTAAGTAGTTCCAAGTATTTTGAGGAGTTAAGAGTAGTTTCAACAGTTACAAACTGCTTTACATTTTATTTAAACACGAAGAAAAGAAAGGAAAAGGTTCCGAGTTTTGGACCTTTGGACTACTGTAAATTTTGTACTCAATTTTCTGATGATTAATGAATGAAGATCAAGATTCTTGCATCTATCTTTGTTGATATATTTTCTAGTTTCTATTCTGTCCTTTATTTCTATGAATAAAATGACGTAATGTAGCTGTGGGTCCCTTTTTACATATGTAAGTAAGAGTTAAATATCCTTAATGGGCGCTCCTTCATTTTAACTATTATATTCACATGAAATTGTTCTAAAGTTTAAAGTGATATATCTCGCTTATTAGCATATCAGTTTGAGCTTCCTTCATGTTCTTCCTATCTCTTCAATTAATATCAGCAGATAATAGCATTGTGAAGCATTTATTATATCAGATTATTGAGGGTTTAAATAATTAATTTTTGGAGCTGATTAAGCAAAGACTATCTGATATCATATTTTCGTGACATATATATATAAATGTATTGAGTACCGATTCATTACCACAACCAAGGGATTGTTTCTTGAGATACAACAGAAATCATAAAGACAAGTTATGATTTTCAAAATGGCAGGCAATAAACTTCTACCGGTTATGATGTCCCTTGTAACAGTTTTATCTGAATTTGAGTTCATAAAAAATTACAGGGGATGGTTGGGTTAGGATTGATTGAAATATATATATATATATATATATATATATATATATATATATATATATATATATATGTGTGTGTGTGTGTGTGTGTGTGTGTGTGTGTGTGTGTGATGATGCCTTTTGTCTTGAAAATATGATGATTTGAAATTGTGATTGGCTTGTAGGATATATTTAAAGGTTTTCATGGCGAGAAGAAAATATAAATAAGGATATGAAACTGGTCCTTGCTTACATTAATTGAAATAAATTCACAAAGGATTAATTGTGATGCTATATTTGTTCTCTAAAATGTATGCATTGATAAGGCATATACCAGCAATGAATTCATTGAAATTCAGTCAATGTTACAGAGTAAAAGCATTGTTACTGCTACATTAACCATATCAGAAGCACCTCCCAAAATATCAAACATTGAGACTTGTGTTTACCTACAAATGACCAAAAAAGAAATGATAAATGGATATTTTGTTAAATATCGTCTGGAATTGAGGCCTGAAATTGAAATGGAGCAGTGTTGCTAACAATTTTTTTTGGTAATGCAACATTCAGTATTGAAAGAAAATTATCAAGATATCAACCATTTGGTATTAAATGAAAGATCCCAAGAAACCCCACTTTAAAGGGTTATTATATTAATGAGAAGATGCAGAGGCTTCTTCAAGCTTAAGCTTGATGGAGCCTCAAAATACAAAAGGGAAATATGGAATGGGGATTTATTTTCAACCATGCAAAGTTGGTAATTATTGGTTGTTTGTTTGTTTGCGACAACTCTTGAAAAATGTATCCAATTTCTAGTGTTGGTGATGAATATTTGTTTAAAAAGAAACATGGCATCCATGTTTATGGAATCCCAGAAAGGGACTTGAGTAAGGCGATTAAAATGGTGAAGGGGAATTGTATGTGAATGTAAGAAGTTTTGGGGCTTAAAAAATTATATGAATATAATGATGGTACTGAAAGAAAATATTTCGTTGTAGCAAGGTGTTTGATAACAAGTTTCATCTGTAGTAGACAAAGAAGAAAGAATAATTTCAAACCTTTAGTATGGAAAATGTCTATGGAGCAGATAACTTTCAATACTCTCAATAGAGATTGGAAATTAAAGGACAAGACTTGAATGAGATCACTTACATTACGATGATTCCATGTTGAATACATAGTAACCAAGGTTGAATTTGCATACCGATATAGTATGAGATGGAAAATTTTGGGTGCAGAAAAAAAAATCGGGACTAAACATCTCCCTGATACAAAATCAAATATGCTTCCTTCTTCAATAATTAAGTTTCAAACACGACACTACTAGTGGTTGAACTCATTTATACAATATTTTTTCCTTCACCATTCTCTGAAAGGTTGAATTCTAAGTTCTCACCAAATCAAATACAAAGGGAAACACTTTGAGAATACGCTAATCAAAATCTTCATGATTCACTCTAATCCCTTCTAAATCCTTTCACCTCATCTGCAACCATCCAACCTCAACTTGACCAAGTGAAATCAGTACCCCCATATTTTTTTGTGGACTTAGGTTGAGAGCCAGCTCTATCACAGGGTGTGTTGGTAAATGATTCATCTTCAAAAACAAAGTGTGGTCCTCAAACATGGAATTGACATACTTAGCTAGAAAATGAGAGCTTTTAGATATGAGTTCCACCCCTGAGCAATATGAAAGACAAATTCTCCACAAAATTTCCATATTTATCATAGGCCACCTTGTTTCACGAATCCATTATGGGATCTTTACATGTGGGTGCAACTTGTGACAAGCTTTCTGTTACGTGAATTTGTCAATTTATTGGTTAATTCAATGTGTCCAAAAACTTTGGAGTTATGAGTTCTTCCATCAACATAATTCCCAGATCTCATTGGGGAACATAAGTGTTGTTAGTTTTATACAAAAACATGAAGTCAGGACAAAGGTCTTTGAAGGATTAAGGTTCTAGATACCTCTATGAGCTCTATCAATGTTCTACTGTTGGTCCTTAGTTGCGGTCTACAACATTACTACACATGATTTCATAGTAACAATTATGTTGTATATTGAAGTAAAAAGGTTGTGGCTTTACCCATAATACAAAGAGAAAAAGGGCTCAACATATTTTTGACATCCAAAGCACTGATTATCCCTTCAAAAGAAGGGAGGATAAAGTGAAAAATTGAATTATAAGTTCTGACATATTTCCAAAGGCTCTCTTATATACCCACAAGAGTACTATTTTAAAAATTGATAACACTAAATTATTCAAAATACATCAACAATAATTGTGGTGAGCTTCACTGGAGTTCTTGCACTGGAAAAATTGGATGCTACAATTTGATACTAGGGCTTGGGTTCAGAAGCTAGATACATAGTTCCACCTGAACCCCGTGCAGGAGACCGATGCTATTTGGTTTTCTACCCTTCATTTGGAAGGGGATGCCCAAGAGTGGTGGTACCATGGGCTAATCATGATGCGACATATTCACATCACTTCTTACATAGAGTTCACCTAGAGGTTGTTAGAGAGGTTTGAGAGGAAAGACCCATAGTTACATTTTAGGAAGTTATCCCATCTAAGACAAACTGGAAGCACAAAGGCATACATTAGGAAGTTTCAGGGACTGGTAGTCATGATGATTGACATTTCAAAGTCCTAATTGATCATGCTATTTGTGGAGGGTCTAGTAAAGCCATTGGGTGGTTGGGTGAGGGTGTACAAGGCCACATATTTGACAGATGTTATCTCCATCACCCGATATATGATTGACTTTGTGCCCAAGACTCGAGCGTTTTTCCCCACTAGACCCACTACACGACAGGGGAAACAAGACACTAGACCACCCTAGATGGATGGAGGATGTGGTCAGATGGATGAGGAGACATGGAGGGACCTTAGGAGGAGGAAGATGTTCTTTACATGCCAAGAAAATTGGGCACCTCGACACAAGTGCACCAAGGGCAAGGCCCCCTACATTGAGGTGTATTCAGATAGTGGTTCAGATGAGGAGTTTTAGGTTCAATATGATATGAGAGATGAGGGAGGACAATCATCAGAGGGAGAACCACCACCAATAGCACTACCACTAGAGAGTGACACTTTTCCCCATTAGGGGGAGTTATTGGTTCACTTCTAGGAGTTTCAAAGAATTTGATAGTCAGGATTAGGAAGACGATATAGGGGCAATGATTTTGAGTTTAGGTAGACGGTGGGGCCACCGAAAACATTATTGATTCCTAGAGGGTGGAGCATAAGGGCATCCAAAAAGAGACATTTGAGGGTTCTTGTTGGTGCTAGAGACCGAATCATGTAGTTAACAAAGTATGCTCCTGGTTGACTATGGTGATGGGGAACTACTCAGTTACTGATCACTTTTTTTTAGTGTCCCAGAGACCAACATGGTGTTGGTTGTCTAGTGGTTATAATCATTGGGGAGGGTCACCACTGACTGGAAAAAGCTAGAGATGGAGTTTATGGGTCTAGATGGGAAGCTATTATTTTTTAGGGGGGTGCACTCTTACCCACCCCATACAGTTTCAACACACCATATGGAGGTAGAAATAAAACATGGGGACATAGAGTGGGAAGTTGAGATGAGGATTTCAGAGACAAGGGCCCGACCATGGTCAATGCACATATAGGCCCTATTGGAGAGGCATTAAGGGGTCTTTTGGGATATCCCTCCATGCAGGCCACGAAGCCGAGGGTTCAAACAAACTATCGATTTGGAGGAGGGAGTGCATGAAGTTATCTCGACCTTGTATAGGCATCCCAAATCCTATCATGATGAGATTGAGAGGGCCATTTAGGAGCTTCTAATATTGGACCACATCAGGCCCAGTTCGAGTCCCTTCATTTCTTCCGTGGTGCTGGTGAAGAAGAAGGATGGGACACTCCACATGTGCATTGACTAAAGGGCCCTGAATAAGAAGACATTGAAGAACAAGTACCCTATTTTTTGCATTGATGAGTTGATTAACTAGCTTGGAGGAGAAAAATACCTCTCTAAGATAGATTTGTGCTAGGAGTACCATCATATCTAGGTGAGGGAGTAGGACATCCCAAAGATCGCCTTTCATTTCCACTACATATTTTTTGAGTTCTTGGTGATGCCCTTCAGGGTAACCAACACTCTGGCAACATTCAGTCTTCTATGAACCATGTATTTCTTGGGCAGTTGCAATGCTTTTTCCTTGTCTTCATTGAGGACATACTCATATATAGTCGAACATGGGAGGAGAACCTTCAAAATTTGGAGGTTGTACTTCACATACTCAGGGAGCAAAAATTGTATGCGGAGATGTCCAAATGTGAGTTTGGATTGACATAGATGTTGTACCTTGGGCATGTTATTGGTCCAAAGGATGGATTTAAGGTACACCAGGAGAAGATCAAGGCAATTTTGGATTGGGAAACACCTAGGAATGTGACCGAGCTAAGGGGGTTCCTAGGAATTTGTATGTACTATAGGACATTCATGAGAGGATTCTAAAAGCTTGCACCACACTTCATAGACTTGAGGAAGAAGTGGGATTTTGAGTGGATGCAGGTAGCACATGAGGCATTTGAGCACTGCAACAAGGTCATGAGCATCTGTTTTATTTTTTACTTTCCTGATTTCACTCGACCATTTGTATTGGAGTGTGATGCTTTAGGTGATGGAGTTAGGGCTACGTTGACGCCAGGATGACACCCCATAGCCTTTGAGAGTCGAAAGTTGTTATCCCATGAGTGACTTCATTTATGACAAGGAGATGTTGGTCATGTTGCAAGGCTTGGTAAAATTTAGACAGTACTTGTTGGGGAATGAGTTCAAGGCGAAGACTGATCACAAAAATCATCGATTCTTCCTAGAGAAACATACATTGTAGGAGAGGCAACAAAAGTGGGTGATTAAGCTCCATGCTTGCGACTTTGAGATCAATTACGTAAAGGGAAATCACAACATAATGGCAGATGCACTTTCCTAGAGGCCCGCATTACTCTCTCTGATGGACGATGCACATGATTGGACGACCCAACTCTTGGTTGAGTATTCCAATGACAAACATGTCTATGAGATACTAGACGACGCACATAGGGATGATATATTTTGGGTGATAGATGATCTAATATATTACAAATATCAAATATACTTAGTGTAAGGACCCCAGGTTAGAGAGAAAGCTATGCAGGCAGCTCATGACACCCCTCTTGTAGGACATCTAGGTTTTCTCAAGACTTACTGTACCATCCGTGAGCGTTTCTCTTGGTGTGGGCTAAAGGGGAACGTGCTGAGGCACGTAAAAGAGTGCATATCCTGTCAGAGTAACAATATGGAGTTGTCACACCCGACCAGACTATTATAGTCTCTTCCCATTCTGGAAAGGAAATGGGAGAATGTGTCCATGGACTTCATCACAACACTTTCGAGGATACAAGGGAGAGATTGCATCTACGTGGTGGTAGATGAATTGACTAAATTGTCCCATTTCTTTTCGATCCCATCAAGATATTCAACCTCATAGGTGGTTGAGTTGTGCTTTTGGGAGGTGTTGCAATTGCATGGGCTCCAAAAGAACATAGTTAGTGATAGGGATAGTAGATTCATGGGGGCCTTCTAGTAGGAGTTGTTCCGGCTAGTGGGAACCAAGCTTATACCCAGCACCAACTATCACCCACAGATGGATGGGCATACTGAGAGAGTGAAAAAATTCTTGGAGGGTTACCTCCACAATTATGGCATGAGACAATGGAGGGCGTGAATGAAGTGCCTACACTTGGGAGATTTCTGCCACAACATTAATTACCTCATGTCGATTGGTATGTCTCCCTTTCAAAAAATTTGTGGTTATGATGCACTTTCTTTTTCTGACATGATATTTGGAGGTAACAGGGTCCTCGGGCAAAGGATTGATTCCAAGAGAGCTAGGATATTCTCAAGGTTCTTAAGGATAACTTGCGTGTAGCACAAAATCAACAAAATATGTACACCGATAAGAATAGGGTGGAGATACAATTAGAGCTAGGGCACATGGTCTACCTATGTTTGTAGCCTTATCGACAATCTTCACTCGAGAATAAAGGGGTAGAGAAGCTCAAGCAATGCTTCTATGGGTCATACAGGGTAAGCAAGAGAGTTGGAGAGGTAGCTTATGAGATGGAGTTACCCCTGGAGAGTAGAATTCACAACATATTTCATGTCTCTTTCCTAAAAAGGAATTGGGGAATCACGTTACGATAGTCAATAATTTTCCTCCATTCAATGAAGAGGGATGATATTAACACCCAAGACCATATTGGAAACTAGGGAGAGGAAGCTAAGAAATAGGTCATCTGGGAGAACTTGGTCAAGTGGAAAGACCTACTAGTTGAGGATGCTAGGTGGGAAAATTATCAGAGTTTGCAGTTCCCATTTTTAGAGTTGCTTAGGGATAAGCAAAATTTGGGAGGGAAGAACTATAATGTCCTTTCCTAAATAATTTTGTCAATAGTACCACAAATTTTATAGTTTGCTAATTTCGGGGGCTTAAGATAATTTTGGAGAGAAAACATAAGAAAAGCGGTTAAAATATTTTCCTTAGTGGAATGGTGGGGCCACCTCCCAAACTAATATACATTCCTTGAGGAGAGAGAAATCATATGGCCAAGGGAAGATATTTGAATTTCCTAGTGATGGGCCCACATGGAGGAAATGAACAAAAAATTATAAATATGAGAGAGATAGAAAAATTTGAGGCCTTTTGATAATTTGACAATTGAAGTGTTGCTCTAGTTGTTTAGCAGAGTTACATAGTGTTTTTCAACACAAGAGTTTCTCAAGGAGGAAGCTCAAAATTTCTTTGGTGGAATTTGAGTACCACCCTAGGAAGGATTCATCATCATTTTTCGGAGTTGGAGAGATGGCCACACATGTGGTACGGTTACTGGGCCAACTGAGACGCAGTTCAGGAGGCCACGTAGAGAGTTGAGAAGGAATAGTTGGAGTTGGGAGCTGTAGAATTGTCGAAGTAATTTTTGGTCAATTATAGGAAGAAGGAGGAAGATTTACAAGGGTAGAATTCGACATACAACATTAAACTGATTTTATGGAGGAGAGACTATGTCATATTACCCAGAAATTGCATAATCATTGTGAAGCCACAATTGCGGGGTGACTTGTGAAGGGATTATGAGAGATGGGTTTCTTGGGGTTGTTTTGGGGTGAAATTGAGAAGAATTTTACAGCAATTTTGGGACAATCATTCCAGCATCAGTCACAGTTCTAGTTTTTCTGCACTTAGAGGAGGGTCAAGGAATTTGGAGCCATTTTTGGAGCATCGATACTAGGGAAAACCCTTTCTAGTTTTTTCTAGGTTTTTGACAAGGATTCAATGAATAATTTATTAGAATTTTCTTAGTAGTTAGGAGGGGTAAGATCATGGTATCAACACAACCAACGATGCAAAAATCACAAGGCCCTTGCAACTCTCTAGTGGGAAAACTTTGACAGCAGTTCGGCATTGATAAAGCATCCACCTTAGGCTTGTAGCTTGCCTTGTGTAAGCCAAGATAGATATTTACTATTTTATATTGTACTTCAGCAAGATCTTATAATAAAATTTTCCCATTTTGCAGTGTTTAGAGCATTTATGTGTGTTAGGTCCCTATATTACTAGTATAGTGCCTTATTGTTGTTAGTGTAACCCCCTTATTGTTATTATTGTACCCCTGTAACCCCCATATTGTTATTATTGTGCCCTTAACTTATTATTGTTAGGATGGATAGGATTACATTGTGGCCCCAATAGGATTACAGTGTGGCCCCATCTACTCCTATATATAGAAAGGAGGTTTTGCAATTTGTATCATCCAAGAATTTTTCATTCATGTAATGCATTGGAGGCTTCCCCCTCGAAGTGTCTTATTTATAAGGCGATGATATCTCTTTTCTTCTATTTTTGGAGCTGGTTTCACTACATTTGGTATCAGAGCTTTGGATTCTAGGGTTTCACTGATCCAAACAAGTCATCGTGGAATTTTCGCTATACCTTTTTTTCTACGAATGTTCAGAAGCTGAAATTGTTAGAGTGTGAAGCCAAAATACTGAGGAACATCATCACAAAATTTTAGAGTTTGGTTCACAATATTTTCGGAGATATGATCTGTGGAAGTTTGGGCTTTTTGTTGGCTCCTGAATTTCAATTAAAAAGGTCATCACGGAATTTTCACTATAACGTTTTTTCTACGAAGGTGCAGAAGCTAAAATTTTTAGAGCATGAAGCCAAAATCCTGACAAACATCATCGCAAATTTTAGAACTTGGTTCAAAATATTTGCGGAGATATGACCTGTGGAAGTTATGTCTTTTTTAGGCTCCCGAATTTCATCTCAAAGAGGTGATCATGGGAAAATATTCATAACCCTCTCTCTAAGCATCATATTGGAATTATGTAAAAATTGACTGGAAGTACACGAACTATAATTTCCTGTCTATAAATTTCAGAGCCAAAGGATCAAAGAGTGACACGTGTCAAGTCGTACAAGTTCGCTTTACTGAACCAGTCCATAATTACGTCATTGTGGGAGATTTGACATAACTTTTCCTTGAAGAATCCAAATCAAGTCAGACCTGTGGAATTTCAAAGAAGCTTCAGAGGACTACTATAGGGCCGAATTTCAGATATTTAGGATCTGCAAGTATAGAGATAAGTCAATTTCAATATCGAGCTCCTCAAACTCAAGTAAAAGGTGTGTATTTTTTTTTCCGAATTGCATAAGTCTTTTTTGAAGAATCAAGTTGAATTGATTCCAAGGGAATATTGTAGAATAGATATCAGTATTTGATTCTCAAATGGGCCCTAAAAATAATTCAACACCCATTAATCCTTTACAAGGCTCTACTATGATTCATGAAGATGAAGAATGGCAACATGACATATGAAAATTACAAGAGCAAGTGCAACAAATTTCACTCTCGCAAAGAACAACAAAAAAGGACATGGAAGCTTTGAAGAAAGGCGTGGAATATAAGATGCATGGTTTGAAGAATGGCATAGAACCTAAGATGGATGGCATGGAAGCTGGCATGGAATCTAATATGGATGACATGGAAGCTAAGATGGAAAACATGAAGAATTATCTAAAAGTAGACATGGAAGTTTTGACAAAGTTGATACAAGAAATGTTTCCTAATGGTGAAAAGATAGTAGAGGAAACTCACGATGAGAAAAAAATAAATGTTAATCATGATTTCATAAACTCTAATGTTGGACGGAAAAACCACCATATTCCAAAAATGGATATGAGGAAGTTTGATGGAAAGGATCATGTAACATGGATACTACAGATGGAGCAATATTTTGATCTCAATAATGTGCAAAAAACACAAAAGGTACGCATTGCAACTTTACATTTAGAAAAAAATACATTTGTATGGTATCGATGGCTTTTCTCCCATAAAAAAATTGTCAGTTGGTCAATTTTTATGGAGGAAATGATAGCACATTATGAGGATAGAAAGAGCAACACTTTCTTTATCCAATTGATAAATCTCAAACAAAATTTATCAATGGGGGAGCACATTGAGGACTTTCAAAAATTGAATATAAGGGTAACTGATATTCCAGAGGAACATAGGATTGATCTCTTCATAGGTACTTTAAAGGATAACATCCAACATGAAGTTCGCATTTTGGAACCTGATTCATTGGAGAAGGCATTTAGGTTGGCAAGAAAAATTGAACGTAAAATTATGGCAACAAGGAAGCCTACCACTCACTTCTATAAAGATGAAAGTGTTGCTACTCCTAGATTTCCACAACCTACAAAGTTGACACCACAACAATTGGAAGAAAAAAGAGCAAAAGGGATTTGCTACAGTTGTGATAGAAAATACACTAAAGGTCATTGAGAAGAAATTATTTTACATAGATTGTGAAGAGGAAGAAGAATATAAACAAGAAGAGGATATACACCAGGAACTATCCCTAGAAGAGGAAGAAATGAGTCTGACCATATCGTGTAATGCATTGGCAGGAATTACCACTCCTCAAACTCTCAAGATAGGACATATCAAGAAGAAAAAGGTAATATTGTTGATTGATTCAGGTAGCACCCATAATTTTATTCATTGTAAGGTAGCCAAGGAAATGAATTGTTTCCTATACCTAGCACCAGAATGTCAAGTGATGGTTGCAAATGGAGGAACTATAAATTTCTCTAGAAAATGCCATAATATCAAGCTAACCATGGGGGAATATGTATTTAATATTCCAATGCTTTCCATTCCTATGGGAGGTGCTGATGTTGTACTAGGAGTACAATGGTTACAATCTTTGGGGATGGTAGCTTTTAATTTTCAAGATCTTTTATTAATTTTTTTTTAGAAGGAAAGGAAGTCAAATTACGGGGTATTGCAAGGAATTCGGGTAAGATAATAATCTCTAATGTCATGACAAAGCTTCTAAAGAAAGAACAACGAGGCATAATTGCATAATTATGCTCACTAGAAGTTCCAACATCAAAATCATCTACTTTTGCAGATCTCCAAAAAGTCTTGGAGATTCATTCCAAGTTGTTTGAAACTCCCAAAGGATACCCAACTATTCATGATCATGATCATGCTATTCATTTGATTTCAGGAAGTATTCCTCAAAACATCATGCCTTATAGATATCCTTATGTCCAAAAGAGCGAAATTAAACGTATGATTGCAGCAATGTTAGAGGTCGGTATAATTCAACCTAGTCAAAGTTCTTTCTCTTCTCCTGTAGTATTGGTACACAAGAAGGATGGATCATGGCACATGTGTCCAGATTGTAGGGAGCTCAATAAGCTCACCATTAAAGATAGATTTCCCATTCCTGTGATTGATGAATTATTGGATGAATTACATGGAGCAGTTTATTTTACCAAGTTGGATATTTGTTAAGGATATCATCAAATTAGAATGAAGACTGAAGATATTCTGAAAACAACATTTTGAACTCATGAGGGTCATTATGAATTTTTGCTCATGCCTTTTTGCCTTAAAATTCACCTTCTACATTTCAAGGGTTGATGAATTCCATTTTCAAACCCTTCCTTAGAAATTTTGTGCTAGTATTTTTTGATGATATACTAATCTACAGTAGGTCTTGGAAGGATCATGTTCAACATGTTGATAGGGTGCTCAAAATATTGAAGGAGAAACAATTATATGCAACAACATCCAAATGTTTCTTTGGAGTACAAGAAGTGGAATATCTGGGTCATATTGTATATCACGAGGGTGCTAAGGTAGACCCTAACAAAATTAAAGCCATTAAGGAATGGAAATTCCCCACAACCATAAAGTAGTTGTGAGGATTTCTCAGGTCAACATGGTATTATCGCAAGTTTGTTAAGAATTATCGTAGAATAGAAACACCTCTAACAACATTATTGAAGAAAGATGCATTTTCATGGACTCCTAAAGCAGCTAAGGCCTTTGAACATCTTAAAGAGGCAATATGCCTAGCACCAGTATTAGCTACGCTAAACTTCACAAAAACCTTTATTGCGTAATGTGATGCCTCAGGAAATGGAATTGGTGATGTTTTAATGCAAGAAGGAAGACCCATTGCTTTTGAAAGTTTTCCAATCAAAGTGAAGTATTTACAGAAACCTATTTATGAGAAGGAAATGTTAGCAATACTATATGCACTAAAGAAATGGCGAACTTACCTAATAGGAAGACACTTCAAGGTAAAAATTGATCATGATAGTCTTAAGCACTTTTTCGAGCAAAGAATATCTTCAGAAGAGCAGAAAAAATGGGTCACAAAGATGTTGGGTTATGACTTTGAAATAATCTACAAAAAAGGGAAGCTAAATGTTGTTGTAGATGCACTCTCAAGAAATAATGAAGAGCTGGAAGCATTGCTTTGTGCCATTTCTATTATCCAACCAGATTGGATAGCTGAAGCAAGAGATGAATGGAAGAAGGACGAAGAAGTGTGGACACTCATTCAAAAGTTGCAACAATATCCTAGTACATCTGATACATTTAGTTGGAAAAATGATTACTAAAGATCTCTTATATCTTTGTAAGAATTCCCAACTAAAACAAAATATTCTTTTGGAATTACACACTTCTCCTTTAGGAGGACACTTGGGATTTTTAGAAACTTACCACAGGGTGAAGAAAGAATTTTTTTGGGATGGCCTTAAATCTGATATTCAATAGTTTGTGGCAGAATGTTTGGTTTTCCAGCAGAATAAAGTTGAGACAATTAAGACCCTAGGTCTTCTACAACCTTTATCCATTCCAAGTCAACATTGTGAGGATATTTCAATGGATTTTATCACAGGTTTACCTAATTTCAAAGGAAAGAGTGTCATCATGGTGGTAGTTGATAGAATTACCAAGTATGAACAGTTTTGTGCATTATCTCTTCCATTTAAAGCAAGTACAGTTGCTACTACATTTATGGACACAATTCAAAAGCTACATGGAAACCCAAGGGTTATTGTGAGCAACAAAGATCCCATTTTTACTGGAAATTTTTGGACAGAGTTATTTTCTTGTTTGGGTACTCACTTAGCTCATAGATCATCTTATCATCCTCAATCCAATGGTCAAAATGAGATAGTAAATAAATGTCTGGGAGGATATCTTCGTTGTTTTTTATTTGATAAACAAACATAATGGGTCAAGTGGTTACCTCTCGTTGAATGGTGGTATAACACGTCCTTCCATACTGCAGCAAAAATGACCCCATTTACGACACTTTATGGATATCATCCACCATCCATCACATCATATTTAAGAGAAAATTCAAAGGTTCAAGCAGTGGAATATCACATCGAGCATCAACAAGAAGTTCTCCAACTCTTAAAGGATAACTTGAATTTGGCACAAAATCGAATGAAACAACAGGCAGCGAGATAAGTTTTGATGTAGGAGACTGGGTATTTTTACAGCTACAACCATTCAAACAAACGTCCCACAAGCAAGCTAAGAAGGATAATAAGTTATCTCCAAAGTACTATGGTCCTTACAAGGTGCTGCAAAAGATTGCTACTATGGCATAGAAATTGGAGCTTCCTGCTTCTTCACGAGTGCATCCAGTTTTCCATGTTTCATTCTTAAAGAAGGTTATAGGTGAAAATCTTCTAGTTCAAACAATATTGCCAGAACTTTATGAGGAAGTAAAAATCATATTGGAACCTGAAGTGGTCACGAAAACAAGAACTCGATAGCTAAGGAATCGATCAATTTCAGATTATCTCATCAAGTGGAAGAACTTACCAACTGAAGATTCTACATGGGAGGATGAGAATTTTATACAGAAGCACCCAGAGCTACTGAAGCATTGCGGACAACACTTTTTTGAAGGAGAGGGGAATGTTAGGTCCCTATATTACTAGTATAGTCCCTTATTATTGTTAGTGTAACCCCCTTATTGTTATTATTTTACCCCTGTAACCCCCATATTATTATAATCGTGCCCTTAAATTATTATTGTTAGGTCGGCTAGGATTACAGTGTGGCCCCAATAGGATTACCTTGTGGCCCCATGGACTCCTATATATAGAAAGGAGGTTTTGTAATTTTTATCATCCAAGAATTATTCATTCATGTAATGTATTGGAGGTTTACCCCTTGAAGTGGCTTATTTCTAAGGCGTTGATATCTCTTTTCTTCTATTTTTGGAGCAAGTTTCACAACAATGTTTTATGGGCATTTGTTGAAAGATATTTGTTTTGGGTTTATTACATTCTTTTTTTATCACTGTTAATTTTTCCATTAGGAATATTACACCTTCAGAGGTTTGATCAACATATCAAGTCAAATTCGAAACAAAATTAAAGTAATTATTGAATATCGAAGGACATTCTTTAAAGCACACATGGAGAGCCTAGGATACATCTTCATCAAATTATAAAATGATAACATACTTCGAGCGTATTTTGAGTTGACAGTAGAGTGCATTCATGATCACATTAATTGAGCATTCTTCAAGCCTTTGTTGAAACAACCTTGAAGCATAGTTGAAGAGTTGTTTTGTTGAAGAAATGACCCTTGGAGTGTAGTTGAAGACCAGCACATAAAGAATTGTTTTGTTGGAGAAGTCATCCTTGCAGAATAGTTCAAGATCAACACTTCAAGCCATGTTTTGTTGGTGCAACCATAAATTTTTTGCTGAAGTAGACATGAAGTTTTTGTAGAGGTAGATTTGAGAGCACTTTGCAGACCTATCTTGGATATAGTTTTTAGAGGTATTTGAATTTTTTGATGGAAGCTTGAAGAAGTATTGAAGTCACCTTAAGGGATTGAAGAAAACTTAGAGGGTTGGATCCCTAAAGGATTGGAGTCATCATACAAGTCTAGAGCTTGGATTTTTAGTTGAATATTAGAGTCCTCATTCAGGGTTGAAGCCTTGAAGGAGTTAGAGACTTTGTTGTACAAGTTGGAGCTTGGGTTTTTAGGGTCCTCCAATTCATTAATAAAATTATTTTCTTGTTGTACATCTTGTGTTTTGGTTTAACTGGTGGTTTTATGTGGAATAATATAAGAATTGTAAATAAATATTTATTCAAACCCCCTCTCAAAATTTTCGAACACTAGCATACCTTACATTTTTTTCACCTCACAATTTTTTATTGACATGCTAGAAGTAACTTTCAAAATGAAATGTTAATTTTGGTAATATGGTTGTTTATGATAAAAGGAAATATAACATGTGTTAGAGTTCCTTCACCTTGGAATGTTCTTACTAGCAATGTGCTTGTGCTTGTGTTAAAATGAAATATAACATGCATTAGATTTATTTTGGCATACAATGTTGTTGTTGGTAGTATGCTTGTATTTTTGCTACATGTAAAGCTAACACTCGTTAAATTTATTGCACCTTGCAATGTTTTTATTGGAAATATTCTTGTGTTTGGACCATAAACTATGCTAGATTTCTTTTTCTCTTCAATATTGTTGTTGTCTTTTTGGTTGTTTATGACAGAAGGAAATCTAGCACGTGTTAGATTTACTTCACCTTGGAAATGTGCTTGTGTTTGGGATAGAAGTTGTGCTACATTTATTTTTCTCTACAATAATTTTGTTGTCAATTTGGTTGTTTATTATAGAAGAAATCTAGCACGTGTTATATTTCCTTCACCTTCGCAATTTTCTCTTGTTTGTGTTAGAAGGAAATATAGCATACACTAGGTTTGTTTTGGCATGGAATGTTGTTGTTGGTAGTATGCTTGTATTTGTGCTACATGTAAAGGTAGAATGCATTAAATTTCTTTTACCTATCGATGTTCTTATTGGAAATGTGCTTGTGTTTGTGATAGAAGTTGTTCTAGATATATTTTCCATGCAATGCTTTTGTTGGGAATATGCTATTGTTTATGATGGCAGTAGATCTATAACGCTAGATTTATTTCACCCTACAATGTTGTTGTGTTCTTGTATTTGTGCTATGCGTAAATCTAGCATGTGTTAGAATTATTTTTCTCTGCAATATTGTTGTTGTCTATTTGGTTGTTTATGATAGAAGGAAATATAGCACGTGTTAAATTTCCTTCACCTTGTCAATGTTATTGGAAATGTTCTTGTGTTTGGGCTAGAAGTTGTTCTATATTTATTTTTCTCTAGAATATTGTTGCTGTCAATTTGGTTGTTTATTATAGAAGGAAATGTACGACGTGTTAGATTTCCTTCACCTTGGAAATTTGCTTGTGTTTGTGTTAGAAGGAAATATAGCACACATTAGGTTTCTTTTGGCATAAAATGTTGTTGTTTGTAGTATGCTTGTATTTGTACTACATTTAAAGCTAACATGCATTACATTTATTTTACCTTGCGATGTTGTTCTCCGAAATGTACTTTTTTTTGTGATAGAAGTTGTTCTAGATATCCTTTTCCATGCAATACTGTTGTTGGCAATATGCTTTTGTTTATGATGGAAGCAAATCTAACACGTGAGATTTCTTTCGCCCTACAATGTTGTTGTGTGCTTGTGTTTGTTCTATGTGTAAATATAGCATGTGTCAGATTTTCTTTACCTTGAAATATTGTTATTGGAAAGATGCTTCAATATTGGCTCGAAAGAAATATACCATGCACTAAATATCTTTTTCACTGCAATGTGGTTGTTGACAATATGCTTTTGTTTGTGCTAGAAGTAACTCTGCCATGTGCTAGATTTCTTTTATCTAGAAATGTTGTAATCTGTATGTGTTTGTGCTAGAAGGAAATCTAGCATTAATTACATTTATTTCACCCTTATATGAGTCTATTGACAATGTGGTTGTATATTTGTTAGAATGAAATCTAGTGTGCACTAGATGTCTTTCGCATTGCAATGTTGTTGTTGGCAATTCAATTGTATGTGCTAGAAGGAAATATAGTATGTGCCATATTTCCTTCACCACAATGATGTTATTGGAAATGTGCTTGTGATTGTGCTAAAATGAAATATAGCATGTGATAGATTTATTTTTCCCTAGAATGTTGTTGGTAATATGTTTTTGTTCATGCTATAAAAAAATCTGGCATGCGTTAGATTCTTAACCCCTATAATGTTATGTGTCTTTTTTTGTACTAGAAGGAAATCTACCACACACCAGATTTATTTTGTCTTGCATAAGGTGTTTTTGACAATATGCTTGTTTGTGGTAGAAGAAAATCTAATATGCGGTATGTTTCTTTCACCCTACAATATTGTTATGTGCTTGTATTTGCGAGAGAAGGAAATCTACCATGTGTTAGATTTCATTCAACTTGCAATGTTGTTATTGGTGAAATGTTTGTGTTTGAGATATAAGTACAAATAGCATGTTAGATATAATTCACCTTGCAATATTGTGATTGGAAATAATATTATGTTTGTGATAGAAGAAAATATAGCATGATATAGATTTCTTTTACCCTACAATATTGATGTTGCCAATATGTTTGTGTATGGTGGGAGGAATTATAGCATGCACTAAATTTATTTTTTAATGCAATATTGGTGTTAGCAACGTGCTTGTGTTTGTACTAGAATAAAATATACTATGCAATAGATTTGTTTCACAATGCAATATTGTTGTTGGCAACGTGGTTGTATTTGTGCTAGAATGAAATATAACCTACATTGGACTTCTTTTGCAATGCAATATTGTTGGAAATGTACTTGTGTTTGTGCTAGTAGGAATTTTATCAAGCATTGGATTTTTTTTTCCCAACAATTTTATTGTTGGAAATGTGCTTGAAGTAAATCAGGCATAGGTTAGATATCTTCCACCCTACAATGTTGTTTCTGGCAATGTGATTGTATTTTTTCTAGAAGAAAATCTAGAATGTGTAAGATTTCTTTTACTTTGCAATATTTTTGTGAGTAACATGCTTCAATTTATGCTAGAAGGAGATTTAGCATGTGGTGGATTTCGTTTGCCTTAAAATATTGTTATTGGAAATGTGATTTTGTTTGTCCTAGAAGGAAATATAGCATGTGCTAGATTTATTTGACCATGTAATGTTGCTTCTAGAAATATGCTTATGTTTGTAGTAGAAGGAATGATATTGATTTCTAGCTTTCATTTGAGGTGCAATGTTGTTGTTCGAAATGGGCTTCTACTTGTGATAGAAGGAAATCTAGCACATATTATATTTCCTTCACAATGTAATGTTGTTATTAGAAATATTTTTGTTGTTATGCTAGAAGGAAGGTTATAATGTGTTAAATTTCCTTCATCTTGCAATGTTATTGTTGAAAATGTGTTTTTGTTTGTGATAGAAGTAAATCTTTCATCCGTTAGATTTTTTCACAATGTGACATTATTGTTGGAAATGTGTTTGTATTTATGTTAGAATGAATTATAGAATTCACTAGATTTGTTTGTTCTTGTTTCAAAAGGAAAACTATCAAGATTTCACCCTCACAAAGGTTAGTGTTCTGATATTGTTCTTGGCAATGCATTTGTGATTATGCAAGAAGGATACCTAGTGATTACTAGATTTCTTATAGACACCATTACACTTATGCAACAATGCTCTAAGGGTGACATTGTCTCAATAATCACAATGGCTAGAGTTAAAGCTTTTGATGTGCCTTTTTATTGAATTTGGAACAATTTATGGATATCAATGATAGTGAAAAATAATTTTATATGGATATATGTTGTTTTTGGCACTATATTTTTGCTTGAGTTGGAAGGAAAGATAATGGTATAGCTTTCTTTTTGGCACAAACACAATAATACAATCATAATTATTTGATCCATGGAGAATAATTTGATCTTTGTATAATTTTGGAGCTTATGAATACATGTATTATTGAGGTATACTATATTTTTCATCCAATGCACATGTATGCAACTTTAAAGTATCAAGCACAATTTTTTAACATGTATTTTTTTCTCTCTCTAGTTTGTTGTATAATTATTAACTTCCAAAAACAATTTCACTAATGTTTGGATGCATAAGATAGGACTCTTCCTCGTCAACATAAAAATATAGGAAAACTAAAATCTGAAATTTTTAAGGACCTAAAGGTAACATCCCTTTGTATCCATCCTAAATAGTATGTCCTTAGATGTGTATAGGTAGGGAGTTCTAACAGTGGAACTAAAGATTTGTAAAATGCAATTTATTTTATTTTAGAATAAAAATGAGAATTATCTAGTATTTACAATACCAAAACTTTTATCTGGAAGAAAACCTCTAGTTTGAATTTTGATTATCAAGTTCAAATATCAAAAATCCTCACTAAGTGAAAATATAATTTCTCCTTTTCATGGAGCTTTTAGAAATATTATGTAGCATCAATCCTAGAATTTCTTATATTTTCCAAAGTACCATGTTTTGGTTCTTCAAATTCTACAAATTTCTTATGATCATTATTCATACACCTACATTAAGACTACAAGTGTCATTTCTAAAGTTAAATTGGAACTTGGGGGTTTGATATGAGCTGATATTTCTCATTCGAAACTTTTATTTTGAAGAAAAAACTCTAGTTTAACTTTTTATTATCAAGTTTAAACATCAAACATCCTCACTAAGTGAAAATATAATTTATAATTTTCATAGGGCTTTTAGACATCTTGAGTAGCATCAATATTGGAATTTATTAGATTTTCCAATGGACCATGTTTTGGTTCTTCAACTTCTACAAATTTCTTATGATCATTATTCATACACATGCATTAAGACTACAAGTGTCATTTATAAAGCTAAATAGGAACTTGGTGGTTTGATATGAGCTGATATTTGTCATTTTGTGATACTATCGACATCTCTAATTGCATGGTCTTCATATATGCTTTTTGTGTAATTTCCATGTAAAGTACTTTTTGGTAGTATGCACCAGATGGTGGGGAGCAATGTTCCATTGCATACAATATGAGTACAATAATATTTAATTTATTGCATCTATATAACATTTTTGAAAGTTGTGTGTTTTTGCGAAAATATAAAATCACACTTTACATGGTTCAACCTTTTAATTACAATTTATAATTAATTGTTGTTACATAATTGGTACAAGCTAGAATGGAAAATATAATTTTGGAAAAAGGGTACTATGTTGATCTCCTTATTAATGATAAAGTCGTTGGGCTAGGAAGGGTCGAATATATAGAGTCTAGAACTTATTATGTTGGAGAAAGGGTTAATGCATGTTATGTTGCAATTTTGATAATTCATGTCACTCAACCAAATATGATTGAGGAGGATGTTGATGAAGGGGACATACATCAATGGAAGATCATGGATTTGAGCCATAACATAGTTAAATCAAAATATTAAAGCATGTTTCCAAATATTATTTATATTATAATACTTTTTTTTGAGTAAATACTAACCTTATTTACATTCAAGTTTATAGGTGAAAATGTTTCTTCTACATTTTCTTTTGGAGACAACGTAGATATTATACAACATGAAATGAAAGTGGGTGAGGGCTCCATATTCAATACAAAGCTTGGAAATAAAGTGCATGGAAATATGGTAGATAAAGGATGCACAGTGGTTAAAATTGAGGTGTTAAAACATGATTTTTCTCTACCACATCCAACAGAATGTGAGCACACAATAGGGGGTGCATTGGAATATTATGAGATTTGGTCACAATCAGATTTTCAACCTCAATATCATGATCATGCCATACATATTCCCCAATAGAGGGTTTTATTCGTATGTACAAAGGTTTCTCTTACACATGAATGCATGGGAACAAGCATGTGAATTGCCAAAGGAATGCTAGTTAATGTCCATGAGGATGAATTTGTTGAAGGTGAAACACTAGGTGAAATGGAATTTGGTGTTTTTTTGGAAGTGATAGATGGAAATTGTGAAATATGCAGAATTTGGGATAAGTCTATACATTTTTTGGTTAGATGGCAAATAAATACAATGGTGGACAACAAAGTTGTGATATTAGCGGTTAAAGAAAAGTTCAAGGATCTACCCAAGGAAATGGTGATATGGAATGTTATAGAGGACAAAAATCCCTTAAACAAATGTGATGGGTACCTTTGTAATGAAAAATATAGAAACTCAATTGATATGCATGTAACAAGGCTATATAAAAGGATTAAATGAGTTATGGCTACAACAAAAACTGCAAAATGTCAAACAAAAATAGATGAAGAGAAAGAAATTCGACTTTTGGCAGCAGATGTATGTTGTAGAAAATATTGTCTTCAACATGTGGATAGGAAGGCCATTGCAGGTGCTAGAAGAGGTATGAGAGAGATAAATAAAAATTGTATTAGGGAATTTTTATTGAATTCACTCATGTCAAACATAGTCATGTCAAGGATCCATGGCTAAAACATGAGAATTAATGGGAATATTATCTGTAAGAAAGTATGGTATAATATACATAAAATTACTCAAAGAACATTCTATAACTACGAGCATTATTTCCAACATGGACAAATCAAATCTATTAATGTTAACACCAAGACATGCAAAGCACGAGCACACACCATGGAAGCCATAGAAATATTGCACAAAATTGTAATGAATAATTCATATTTTTCACCAAACCAAACACGTTAAGTTGAAGAAGATGGAACATATGCTCCTTTAATATTGCTTCCTTCGACTTAGACATAAAATTATTTGTTAAAAGAGATCAATGAGGCTCTTGAAAATCTCAACTACCAATTAATATCATAGTCAACAATGAGCAAGATCTGGAATACTAAGATTCGAGATGTGCCATTTTCAAAGAACGCCAACTTTAGTAAATGAAATGAATGTATTGTGTTGAAAGCACACATGAAGTCAGTGAGTACACAAGAGTTGGAAGAAAAGGCGTGAGGTAGGTTGAACAAACATAACAAGATTGTTATGTGTGGAAGATATTTCTACTATTCCCATATAATTATGTCCGAGTAGTTTTGAAAGGAGTATTTTAGAATTATCCATGCTAAAATGGATAAAACAAAGACTTCAATCCCAAGGTTACATCTGAAATCAAAATCTACTATAGGAACAAATTTAGGTTTGTCATTGATAGGTATGTTAACACATGGGCATAAGACAAGAGCTTTTGGTCATTTCTCCCTACCATTTGTACATATGGGATCGCAATTTACTATTACATCCCTTGAAAAGTGCTTAAGGGACCTTGAAGAGCCACAAATTGATATGTATGGTGATCTACTTTATGAGAGTGGAAGTTCAAGAAACCCAGTTACAAATGCATTACTTGACACCTCTATTTACTCAAAATGTCAAGTGTATAAGATATTTTTTATATCTCATGGAAGCTCAAAGAGTCAAAATGTTGATTTTAAACGTCTTCCTCCACATTTGTTGTTACAATTGGAAAATGGAGCAAGTGATAATAAAAATCATTATCTTTTCATGTTTCTATCACTTTTAACTGCACTTGGTGTCTTCATCAGTATTGAGGTTGTATTCTTGCCCGCGGGGCACACCCATGAAGACATAGATGGAACCTACAAAAGAATGTATTCCAACCTAAAAAGTAAATATATATGTTATTTACCTAAAATGATGGATACATATCGCATAATTGAAGAAACTCGAGTGTTTCTACCTACACTTATTGACAAGGTCTATGACTTCAAAATTTTCCTTAATGGATACATCAAGGAGGGAAAAAATTCACTAGTTGGACATATTAATGTTCAATACTTCCAGCTTCTTGTACTCAATGATATTCCAGTACTAAGGTACAAAGTATCCTTTAGAGATATTGAGTGGTCAAAAGCAGTTGAGTTATGGAATATAGATGATGAAGGTTGACCTATAATTCCCATATGGAACCCATCTTTCCTTATCTTCCAAAAAGAATGACACCTATTTAAAAGAACTAAAGGAAGGGATAAAATCATACATAAAAATGTGGAAAGACAATATCGAGAATGAGGATCCACCAATTGTTACAAAGGAATGGAAAAATAAAGTAGTGTATTGTGAAAGAGTTCTTGATACATTATATGGAATCTATAATGATCATAGAATAATAAATGGAAGTGATTCATCTTCTAAGGATTTCTGGCCCAAGACAAAGCACATTGTTAATGTTGATCGTAATGGACTCCATGTAATATCAAGTATTATGGATGGATATTTTGATAATTAAATAGATGAACTAATATATGCTGGACCCAAATGCAACAAGGCAAAGCCAACTTTCAATCCAATGATTGATGTTGAGAAAGGAAATATGTTTCTAGTTACATCAGGAAATGAGGATGCAGGAGATATGATTTGGATGGAAAAATCAATCTCATATATCTTTAGGGATAATGAAAGTGAAAATATTCATGTAAAGGTTGATTGGCGGAACCCTATTTCAGGGAAATACAATGGAAATATTTTAGATCAATATTTGAAACTAAATCCTGATGACACAAAACTTGGTTCTATTCCAATTAATACCATAGTGTGGGCATGGATGCCAAAGAAATAACATTGCAAGAAGACCAAGATAAATAAATATGGTGTAGAAGCTGTTATTGACCTACTTGAGTGAATATCTTAAAATAATGTTTATATGCTTCATGAATGTAAATTTTTTTTAAGGATCTATTAATATACATTCAAAGACACTTTTCAATATTTGTTGCATATCAAATATTCTCTTCATATTATTTTTGGAGAAGTTTTATATTATTTAGTATTTCGATGTAATCATGTGGTGATACAAATGACATGATAGTGCCAAAAAATATTTAAGTTTTCAAAGCTTTTTTTGACCAACATGACTTCTCACCATTTCAAATATGCATAATGAAATTCAATAATGCACTTAAAAACTACATCTTGTAAACTTGGTCTATTGAAACAATAGTGGAGTAGCTAATTATGATTCTATTTAGTATAAACCATTTAAACACTTAATTAAAAATGTTACACACTTGTAATAATGTTTGAAGTGAGTTTTCCTTAATATTCCTTATTATAATTGATATAAATCAAATTTGTTTTTTTTTTGCACTCTAATTTATAAAGAAATGAATATAGTCATTGAACAACAAAAGTAGACTTATAAAATATTTCTTCTTATAGAGATTGAAGTGGTGCCAACATTGTACTAGTATAATAAATTTGTACTCAACATAGGAAAAGTAGTCAGCGTCAATTTAAAATGGTCAATAATAGTAAGAAACACAATATTAATATATTGTTAAATAACTTTATACTAGGTAAGACTTTTTTGCTAAAATCTATTATTCACCAATCAAATTTAATACATCAATATAAATATTCATGATAATATAAATAATGTAATGAATCTAATTTTTACATGAATGTCAATATGTTATTTTCAATATAATATCCTTAAACACTCTGGGAATAAAAACTAAACATTTGTAATAAATAGTTTAGTCAATTTTCTCTCTTTCCTCTTGTATTTTAAAATAATCAAATTGTTTGACTTCGTTACTATTCTAATTCATGATTGATTTTGATAGTTAAAATGATTAGTAATTGAGCTGAGAGGCAGGCTCATTCTATAGCCTAGTATGAGGGGATGTGTAAGTTTATATGTTTCGTGCCCTTTTAAATTAAAAATTAAAAATTAAAAATATGTTATAAATAGAAAAATAATATCGGCTATAATTAAAGAAAAAAATTAATATGTTGTAATGTAATTAGAAGTAAAAAAAAATGTGTGAATCATATGTTTAAATATTTTAGTTTTCAAAAATATTTCAGCGAGAGATTCAAACAAACTATTTGAAGATCTATGTTAACTAATTTATGTCGATATCAACTTCATATATAACTATATATAGAAAAAAATTAGGTTTTTATGGTTAAAATTTTTGTTTTGTCTTATATAATTTGATCCCTCTAGGCTCATGTTGAATCCATATTTAAGATGGATCTATGCTGGTATATATTGGATACATTACTATGATAATAACTTTATACTTAATATATATCTTGAATATTAATATATTATTCATTAAGTAAGTCTTAATTAACTCAGTTTTTAACACAAAAGTATAAATAATAAATAATAAATAAATTATACTACTACTCTCATTCAACATTTAATTTGATCATAAGAAAATATTTTCTCCTGTCACCTCTGAAATGGTTCAAACTTCCTACAACAGTATGTAATGATGATGGTGATAATGATGATTATCATCCACTAAGACCAAATATGGTATATAAGAATCCATAAAGATATTACTCAAAATTCTTTAGAATTTTATTGTTATGCTCAAAAAACATTAAAAAAAGTGTTTCAAGATGATCATTATTTTGTTTAGTTAAAAGATCATAGAATTTGGTAGTGCCACAAATATTTTGAAATTTAAATCCACTATGAGTATAAACTGGATGATCTAAGAGGGTTTTTCATCTTCAACCATATTACTAGTGTTGCAAAGGTGATAGAATTTTAAATTGTGCCAACCTTGTCTTAGTAATAATCGTAACTTAACACATACACTATGAATTTTAGTTACCAAGGGCCTACTGAGCACGGTTTTAATAATTGAATTCAAGATTTTGTGATCCATAATAGTTTATCATATATCTTTCAGTTGTCATCACATACATGATATTTACTTCATTAGATTATAATTAAATGTGTTAATAATAGTAACATACACAACATTCTTTTCATAAAGTTAATAATAATAACATACACAACATTATTTTGATAAGATAACCTTAACAAACTTAGGTTTTAATAAAAACCATAAAAAGATATTAAAAGATATAATATAAGGAACCCAAGATTAAGATGTGAAAGATATTCTTTTGCAAGTTTATATAAATTTACTTTATATAGTTTACCATGATAATCTTTCACCAAAAATGGTGAATATCTACATTAAAATTAGTAAATTATGTGATTTTATAATTCCACATTTTGAAAAAACTTAATATATTAAATTTCTAAATCCTAGATCAACTAAATACTTCCAATTTTAATGAAATATGTGTTCTATATATCATATATGTAAAATAAAAAAGTTATATTTTAAATGTTTGGCAACCTTCATACAATAAACTCAACACTATATCCTTGATATTTTGGATCCTTTAAATAATAAAAATATTAAATTTATTAAATAGTAACTTTGTGATTAAATTATTTATTAATATTTTAATAATTTTATTTTAAAATATTTTATAGAAGTAAAAAAGAAAACCATGTTTTAAGGATTTATATTTATAATGAATTGTAAAGTTATAATTTATTTATTTTGGATTTTTTTCATACTCACACTAGTTTAATAAAAACAAGTTTAAATTTATATTTAAATTATCTTTTTTTTTCTAAAATAACTGGACTATATCTTTCTTTGGTTGGGATGATATAATGCAATGTCAAGGGAGTAATGCATGCCAGGGTGAGGAGCATGCCTCCATCATAAAGCTGAAACTCAGTAAGGGAAGGTGTGGAATCCTTTCCCCACACCTTCCTAATGCTTGATTAATGAAAGATGCCAAAAAACTACATCATCAAGCATTTTATCCTAAATATGATAGTGTTGTGGGAAACTGTAGAATTTTTTGAGCAAGGAAACATTCCTAGTTCAGGGAAATATGCTCATTTCTCTCTCGTTAGAAAGGCATATATCCAACCTAGCTCTCATACTATTAGTTTTTGTTGTTTCCTCATTATTATCTCCCAATGGAGGTCTAGGTCCCCCTAACCTAACCTCCCCTTTCACTCACCACTCAGAATCACTCTGGAAAACTGTGTCAAAAAATTCATCCCAACAACTTGTAGAGATGGGTTAGTGAGCTTAAAAATTCAAAGGATTTTGCAGGGGAGGATAGGTAGAAGGCTTTTAATGGTACATCACAAATTATTTCATGTAATCCAGTGGGTTGTTAACCATCTCCATCTCCCTCATACTTCTGCACGGTATAAGATAATTAAACCTATCGTCAAATCCAACTTTTTATTTAATATCTCTTTTAAGTATCTCTGGCGTGTTGACTCCTATTAACATTTTTATAGTTGCTTTCTAATGATTTTTTATCCATTACCATTCTCCTTTTTGTCTCCTTCAGTTTCATCCACTCCAAGATTATAATGTCGGTTCTCATTACCTGTTTATCGTTTGTGAGCACCCTCTGCACTCTTTCTCGATCTTCCTTATGAACTTCCACTTCTCTAATATTAGCTTTTGGTCCCCCTCCCATGTAATCATCATCTCCATTTTCCTTCCATGACATTTTATTTTTTTTCTTTGACCAATTTTGCAATTCCATGCAAGTAGGCAAGATGTCAACGTGGCTGCTCCTCTCCAAGAGAAGGAAGTTATCGTATTCATAAGATAGCCCAAGAATTTTATCAAAGATATCATGACACAACACTAAACCATATACAATTCGCAATTCACCAAGCCTCTTTAGAATTTTTGGTTGAAAGGGACATTATAAGGAAAATTCCCTCTAACAAAGGCTCTTGTGGAATCCCCTATAAAAATAGCCGAAAACTCCATTTGTAGTCGAGGTCACTAGTGGAGGTAGGAAGGAAGATGTTTTATTACATGATTATTGAATGGTGCAACTAAACACACAAACACACTAGTGATTTACTATCCATAAAAGCTCCATCACTGCAATAACATAGTGCACCTCCAAGTCTGAACAAGGGTTGGATAATGTTGATATAGTCAACTTTGACCAAGTCAATAACACTGTTATGGAGGAGTGGAGAAAAAATGAGGAATAACATAGTTTTGGAGGGAGATTGATTTCATGAAGGAAATCACCTAATTCAATGGGGCCAAGTTCAAGGAAGATCATAATATATATAAGGAAGAGGATGGCAGCCATATCAGGTTATGTTTTTGGAATCTTATTTTGTATATGGTCTGTTTAGACTACTTGCATTCTGCAGCTGTTTAGTTGAGATTACTGTGTTGTTTAGCACTGGGTGTTCCTGAGCGGGAATCCCACCTCTTTCCCTGAGATGCCTCTTGAAAGAGCATTTCATTCATTTCCACATTCAGGTTTTTAGGCCAAGCTATAGTTTTCTTCATCAGCGTAGTTTCTGCACGTTATTGTGCTATGTTACAGGGTGTTGCAGTGGAGGGTTTAGAAACCCACTTTCTGAGCTATTTTCTCATTGTTTGAAGGATTCCTTCACTTGGGAGATCATTTTCGAGAAATATTGGACATATTTCAGATCTTTGGCACCATGAAAACTATTTCCCATCATTTTCAATGTTGTTCCACCTGGGAATTGCGTTATTTTTTAAGGCAGCTTCACTGAGGGATCTTGTGTCTCCTTTGGAGTGTTTTCCTGTGATTAGAGGGTTAAAACTTTCATTGGATGAGGCTTTTGAGGGGATATACATCAGATATACATTTTTTCAGCCTTCTACACTCTTGTACTTCAGTTTGCAGTGAATCTTCACCCCTAGGGCTTTAGATCCCATCTTGTATAGGGTGTATTTCTGTAAACCCTTTCCGGGTTTTTTGTAGGAGTTTGTATTAAGCCTAGATCTATAATGGGGCATATATTTTGAAGCATATAACAACCCTACATATTTTGTACATTCTTTTTCTGTAGTAGTGTATTTATAACTGCACTGTAGTAGTTATCCAGCATTTTGTATTATCAAAGCAACTCATTTGTGGGAGTGAATGTTTATGGGAGGCTTGTTCCTTCATTATATATGGTTTATGCCTCACTATTTGTGTTGATTTTCTGATATAATACATGATGTTATGTCTCCATATTGGTATCCGATGTTCATGAGTTGATTTACACTGCTATTTCTAGTTTTGTGCTCATTTATTGCTGCATTCCCCATATGGGAATATTACAGTGGTATCAGAGCCGAGGTCTCAAGGTCGAGACTCATGGAGCATGGTGGGTTGTAATGTCCCATGTGCAGGTAGGGCCCACAGCCACGTGTTTGGGGTCTGCGTAATGAGGGGTACTGCGTAAGGTTCCCAGCCCTCATATTCTCTAGTGGGGTTTAATACCCACACTTAACACCCTGGGTTGCTGCCATCACTACTAGACCGGTCTTTTGGTGTAGTGGTTGGGCCTTAGTGGAATGGGTAATGCAGTAGTATATGAACAAAAAATTGGAAATAATAGTGTAAATCAACTCATGAACTTTGGATACCAATATGGATACATAACATCATGTATTAGATCAGAAAATAAACAAAAATAGTGAGGCATAAATCTTATACAATGAAGGAACAAGCCTCCCATAAACAATCACTCCCACAAATGAGCTATTGTCATAATAAAAAATGCTAGAGAACTACTACATCACAGTTATAAATACACTGCTACAATAGAAGAGTGTAAAAAATATGTAGGGCTGTTATATGCCTCAAAATATATGCCCCATTATATATCTAGGCTTAATACAAACTCCTACAAAGAACCCAGAAAGGGTTTACAGAAATACACCTTATACAAGATGGGATCTAAAGCCCTAGGGATGAAGATTCACTACAAAATGAATTAAAAGAGTGTATAAGGCTAAAAAAATGTATATATGATGTAGATCCCCTCAAAGGCCTCCTCCAAGGAAAGGTTGAACCCTCCAATCACAGGAAAACACTCCGAAGGAGCCACAAGATCCCTCACTGAAGTTTCCCTGAAAAATAATGCAATTCACAGCCGGAATAGTGCTACAAATGATGGGAAATAGTTGGCCTGGTGCCAAAGATATGAAATATGTCCAAGAGTTATCTAAACTAATCTCCCTAGTGAAGGAATCCTTCCTCCAATGAGAAACTAGCTCAGAAAGTGGGTTTCTAAACTCTCCACTGCAACACCCTACAACATAGCACAATAACCTACAGAAAATGTGTTGATGAAGAAAACTATAGCTTGGCCTAAAATAATGAATGTGGAAATGAATTAAATTCTCTTCCAAGAGGCCTCTCAAGGAAAGAGGTGGGATTCCTGCTCAGGAACACCCGGTGCTAAACAACATAGCAATCTCAACTAAACAACTAAATAATGCAAGTAGTCTAAATAGACCATATAGAAAATAAGATTCCAAAAACATAACCTCATATGGCTGCCATCCTCTTCCTTATATATATTATGAGCTTCCTTGCCCTTGGCCCCACTCAATTAGTTCATTTACTTCATGAAATCAATCTCCCTCCAAAATTGCATTATTCCTCATTTAATCTCCACCCCTCCATAACAGCATTGTTGACTTGGTCAAAGTTGACTAAATCAACATGATCCAACCCCTGTTCATACTTGGAGGTACTTTATTTAGTTTCTTAAAAAGGTCTTCTTTCACACTTGAAGTGTTTTTATTGATGCTAAGGAGATTTATGGGGCTTCCAATCCACTTATTCACCTACCTAGTGGTAAAGAAAAATATAACATTCCATTTAGCTGGAGGCTAAATTTTTGGAATATTACAGTCCTCCCCTCCAAAATGTTTCTTTTCCTCAAGAAAATGTAAAGGGAAATAAAAATTCATCCCCTCCTCCTCTTGTGGCCTCCACATCAATAGTCCCCACCACTGCTCAAAATAATCTGCAATAAATCCGACCTCCAATGGTTCCTCCCAAGTATGCGAAACCAAATGGCTCACATCATGAAAATGTGGAAGTTGTAAGTGGCAACCTGATTTCTATCCAATGGCCTCCAAAAGTTAGGAGTGATGAAAAACATAGGGGACCTCATTCCCAATGAGAGACCCCCATGCCCATGCTATCATCGAAATGAAATGAGCCATCCTAGGTAGTGCATCAAGGAAATCCTCAACCCTAGATTCATGCAATGTAGTGGGGCTGCATGGAGAGATTAAATTATTCCACCCAAGTTGTTTCTCTCTCCATTTATGGTATGTATGGGACTATTGTTGATCTTGGGCTGAAATGTCATGGCCTCAAAGAATGGCCCATGTTACCCCATCCAAAAAAACATCCATGAAGTGCCTCTCCAAAGAACTCAAGTTCTCCCAATGGCTCACCCCACATGAAGAAAAGAGATGTAGCATGGCAATCATGGTTTTCCAATTGTTTCTCCCAAAATATGAAACATAAAAATGGGGATAATCATACTCCAAATGGGCACCTTCAACACTCATGCCATCCTCCCAACAAAGCTTCCCAACATAAGAACATCATCAATATATGGGAACAAAAACAAATAGAAACAACTTGCCATATGATAACCAGGAGGTGGATCATAGTTCCACATCTGGAACTAGCACAGTGCATCCCCTGCCTACCTCAAAAAATAATAATGACAAGTGTCCTTTCAGTCACTTGTTTGCAGCCACAATCATCCTACAAGATAGGATCCTAAAAGTAACATGTGGTGCCAATGGTGCACACCAAGAATCATGTGGCCTACCCCACAAACCACCAATATCATGGCCAACATCAATGCTACAAATGGCCTCAAGTACATCATAATACCATATAAAAGAAGTAATAATCATCCTTAGTACAACATGATGCTCATAAAAAATAAAGAAGTACAAATCATCATGCAAAAATGTACATCCTCTACTATGTACCTTGGTCATTGAGTTGAAATGGCTCAACTGTATGTTCTCCCTTACAATCTATGAGTATGGAAGTAGTTGTGAAAACATATCCCTCATCATCTGGGCTATGCATATCTCCATATGTTGATATACATCTTGTTGGATTCCCTCCCAAGTGAACTCCTCCAACAAAGAATGAAATGCATCAAAGTGCATGGAAATAAAGTCCACATGTGCTGCATGTAGTAGCTTCTCCTTGAGCTCAAAAGCTCCAGTCAAGAAGACTCTATCATAAAAATAGATGACCTCATCATCCACCATGTATCTATCATCTCCCTCTGGGTCATCAAGAATCATGCAGGCATCAAGATCCTTGGAGTACTCTACCAAAAGTTGAGACCTCCAATATGGATCAACCTTCCTAAGAGACAATGCTGAAGATTTGAAATTTGAAGCTCCCCACATGTTGTTGTCCTTTCATTTGACATCCCCCATGCCAAAGTCATCCTCCAAAGTGATACCATGCCCATCATGCAGTTTCTCATGCTCAAGTATAATATAAGTGGTGGCCTTTGGAAGTTTGCCTCCCATGAGAAGCTACCCTCCAAAAAGAACCTCCTGATCTTGGCCAACGTAATCATGAGTGGCCTCCATATAAACCAATGTATGAAGGATTCCTTCCTCAAAGGAATTACCCCTTGTTTCTCCAAATACATGGAGAATATCCCTTGCACCATATTGGTTCTAGCCTCCATTACTGCAGCAACATCTGTCAATGCATAATATGTAGTGAGAGTGGGTAATGCTGAAAATCGGAGAATGTCTCCCTCCTCCTTGAGTCTACCCAAGACTCCCTGCACTGTATCAAGTCCTCCCATGGTCCCCACCCCTCTAGAATTAATGAGTGGTGCAACTATGTGTGAAGCATCTCCCATCATCTCTTGATCTGGTGGTCTCCCCAGTGGAATGCCTTCATGCAATGAGACATCAATATCAAGAGTAGACTACACATATGGATGGAAAACTTTGTCCCTACCCTCACTGCACAAATCAGTGTACTTCTTCTGTGCATCAACCTTCTAAAATATATAGGGGTGTGTGCTCCTCCTCATGTGATTTTTTTCATCCTCCCTACCTTCTCCTTTCATCTGCAAGGTTTCACAATTATGTTGTTCATTCATTGTTCTTTGACCTCCACATATGAGATCCTTTGGAACTTCTTGCAATGATACAAGAATTCCTCTTGTTGGAGCAAGTGCTCCATCTTCCTTTGCATGAGGTGCTATATATTCTCTAGATATGACAACGATGTTGCCCCTAGCCTTCTCTTTCTCTTCAATAGGAAAGGAACTAACCTTCTCACTAAGAAGATCCTCTTTCGAAAAAGGGATCTCCATGCCCTCTTTCCCAGGAGTATAAGGTAGAGAACTTGCCTCTAGAAAGGTATTATGCAAGATGTTAGCCTCTTCAACAGTTTTTTGAAGTGGAGTTGATTTTGTAGGTCCTTTCAACCCTTGCAAAATTTTTGTTTGTTTTGGTTTGTTTAACTCCATCAAAGGTGTTTCAGAATGTTTTCCATCAAACCTTTCCACTAGTATCCTAGTGAACTTTGCATAAGTAGATGTATGTGCATTTTTTAAAGAAAAAGATTCAAATATCCACCAAGCATAGGCCTTAACTCGAAAATACAGTGCTGCAACTTTGATGCCTTCATTCTCTGAAACTTGGTGTTGCTACAAATAGGTGTATAGCTCCTCCACCCAAGCCCTAGATGAACATTTAGGTGAACCATCAAAAGTAGATAGAAAGAATCTACACTCAGCATGTTGTTGGCACCTTTCCTCCTTGATCTTACAAAAATCTTGGAAGGTGATGTGATCTTTGAACCTCTTAGTTTGAGATTCATATTCTTGCAAATAAGTACTAAGAGTCTCCATCCTAGGCATTTCTTCTTCTTCCATCTCCCTCATAGCAGATCTGGGCATTTTACTGCACTGTGAATCAAAATGAGTGGCTGCATGCTCACACTCGTAATATGAAAATATAGAGTTTTCTTTAGATTCAAAATCTCTTGGAGATTTTGTACACATCTCCCCTCTCATCTTCTTGAGATCTCCCTTAATGTTATGCATAGTAACCTAAAAAAGAAGCTTTGAGAGCTTCTCTTCCCCTCTTCCTTCAAATAATGGAGTCTTCTTTTTGTCTTTTCTGTACATCTTCTCTTCTTTGAGAGAATCTTCTCCTTATCATGACATATTGGCTGAATGCAAAGGCTGAGCCAAGATTATGCTTTCATACAACTAAGGCCCAACCACTACACCAAAAGACTGGTCTAATACTGAGGTCAGCAACCCAGGGTGTTAAGGGTGGGTCTTAAATACCACTGGAGAATCTGAGGGTGGGGACCCTTGTGCTGTACCCCTCATTACACAAAACTCGGACACGTGGATGTGGAACCTACCTGTACATGGGACATTACAAAGTTTCCAACGACACGCCAGTGTAGAATTCTTAAGAAAATGCCCCAGGGAATTTTTTGAAGATCACCGCTAGGTTTTTTTTAACTCTGAAAAAATAGTGGTGCTATAGTATAAACACAACACTGGTGCAGTAATTGTAGAGGAATTCCCTAGGGCTTCTTAATAAAAGTACCGCAGTATTTTTTAATTAAAAAAAATCCAGCTCTTTTGGACATATCCTACACTGATGCATCAAGAGAAATGCAATGGATGAGGGTTAAATAAAAAAAGAACTCCTCACTGTAGTTTTCATTTTTAAAATATACAATGCGGGATAGATCTGAAGAACTGGTGCCACTCTTTTGACATACAAGCGTCGTGATGTTGGTTGCTTCTCTTGCTGACCATTCTTCCGTACCATGCTCACTATTTTAGTTTTCACCTTTTATAAACCATCCTAAAATTTGTTTTTCTCCATTATGTTTCGACAATGTCTCCACAATGATAAAATGTCCAAGTAATGTCAATGTTTCTTTGTAATTTAATTGTTTAGAAGATTATAAATGTAAATTAGGATAAATTTTTCACTGTTTCTTCAAATTTGTTTTCACCGCGTGATGTGTTTGATACATTTGGATCACACTGATAGTGATGTGCCCTGTAAATTTACAGGGTGCACTACAATTCGATGCTTGAAGATAATGCACCACCATTGTTGTGGTGCATTTTGTGAACTAAAACACAGTGGGATTAATGTGATAAATTGTACATTGGTGCATCACTCCCCATGCATTTATATTTACTTAATACACTGTAAACTTAATATTTAAAAATATAGCTATAACTCACTGCACTTAATAGCTTGAACATAATATACCATGCGAAAAGGTTATATGTGCACTGAGGTGCATAAGTGTGTCACACCACTATAAAAATTTCAATTTGTGTACAAGAAATGGTGCATCATACTTATATGCACCTCGATAGTTGTGTGGTTATAGTTAAACATGCACCATAGCTGGTGAATGACTGTGTTTTGTGCACACCGATAATTTTTTTTTAATGTTTGTAGATTCCTTTGCAGTAGATTATGTGATTGAGAGGTCAAAAATTTCTCCACATTAGACATTTTTCACTGTTGAATTTTCAAGTCCATAACAAAACCCATCGTGAGAAAAAAGGTCTTGTCATGATGATGGGTCTTGTTGTAGACTTTAAACATCAAAATTCGAACTTGTCTACTGTGTAGGAATTTCCAACCACTCAATCACAATTTTTTTTTTAATTGAAAGTTATGCTTCCATATTTATAAATACATGTTTCATTTGATAAAAGAAATTCTATTTTATGTATTAGGCTGATGTATTTTTTATGTCAATCATTTAATAGAGACGTCATCAAGGGGAGTAGTAGCAGGAGAAGTAGCAGTAAGCAGGCCCATACAATATGGTCCGAACAAGTCAGGCCAGAGAGAGGGAGAGGGATTTATACCCTTTCCCTTTTATTGTCTTGACTTGAGCTCTCTTGAGTAATGTAGGCCCCCTCAAGTACAATGGGGAGGCTAAGTTCATAAAGGCACACTCTTCTTTACTAGCACATATAAACCACCGATGGATTTCCCAGGAGAATGTTTTTCGTGTTGGTCCTACGACGTAGTATACACCCACTGAGGAGGACATATACTTTATCACTAGCCTATCCAAGAGAGGGGAGGATTTTATCCTGTTCCCTGATATCCCTCATGGTCTGATCTGGTTCGTCAATTAAATTTTTAGGTCTGTGGTGGAGAACTAAAGATTTCTTATTTTTTTTTAGAGTAGGTTAGGTGCCTATTGTTATTAGTCATGACAATTTCAAACTCTAGTAGTGATGGGAAGTGTATTAGTTTCCATGTTTTATACTACATTGATTAATTTATTTAGATGACACATTTCATTAGATGGTATGTCATTTTCTAGAGGTAGTTTTGCATCGATTTAGATAGATGTCATGAATTGAAACATGGAAGGGATACGTTCCCTTTTGCTTCCAATATTTCTTGTTTATTTTTTAATAGGTTTCTAGAGAGGAGGCATACATTTTACCATCTCCATCCTAGGTTTATCACTAAGGTCCGAATGCACATATGGGTGAAAATGATGCCCAAGAGGGGCTTGTTAGAGTTTCCATCCAGGAGTTATCTCAAGGCACTAGCACTAGTGGGAAATGATGAAGGCCATGCATTTTTCAGGCTAGAATTTTCACACACAAGGATTGATTGGAAAGGGTGTCCCAAAATCTTCTTCATAGAGGTTGAGCCTCTAGATGATAGAGGTAATATTAATGTTTTATTTAAATTAATCTAGTTTCATAGTCTTCTAGTTTTAATGAATTATAATAAAATTTATTCGAGTAAGTTATTTAACTTGTTTTATTAAATTTTTTAATGAAAATGTCTAATTATTTTCCTATATTATATATGTTTTATACATTTACACATTCGATGGGGACATTCCTCCTCACCCACCGAACATCGCAGGAGATGAAAATATGAGTGAGGCCCAAGAGAGTGAGGTAAATGCTTAGGGGAGCGTGGGCGTCTGGTGTCGCAGGCACGATCTCTTAGTTTGGATGGACTACTGGGATAGAGGGCTTCAGATATGACCATGGATCCTAGTTTCGTGGGTCTATACAGGGAATATACGTAGGAGATAATGTCTCTTATGTGGAATATCATCGAAGCTAGTAGGGTAATAACAAAGATGAGGGATTTAGTTCAACATCATGATGTAGCAGAAGATACATTAGATGAGGGTGGTGATGATGATGATCAAGGTGATGATCATCATCATGATGATGAGGATGGCAATAATGATGATTCTCGTAGTACCACCCCATCATATAATGGTTGTTAGGGTGTCGATTATCTATCTATAAGTACACCTCCCCAGTCGCCCGATGATGAGATGTTAGTGTTATAGGTAAATTTGGGCACCATTCTGAATGACCTGGTTAACTGGACATCATCTCTAGGACCAACGAATAGGGTCTATCATCCCCTATCATTTCAGTTCTTATATTCCCTAAGACAAAGAACAAGACAAATCATTCAAAACTTTCATCTGCAAAGGTTTCCAAGATTTGAAGTTTATAATATATCATATGAGAGCTCATCAACATTGCCTCTAAAGGGACTAAGTGCATTTCATATGAAGGTACCCCTATGCAAGGCTGCTCTGCAAAGCACTTCCCAACATCGAAGGGTGCATTGGTCACATTGGGAGTAAAATTCTCATTATACTAGAATCTCCACTTCACCAGTGCCCTCTAGAAGAGTTCAGATGTGTCAAACATTGAATCCATGTGTCCATTTTGTTGGGAAAAATACTGAGAGGGGGGGGGGGGGGGGGGGTGAATCAGTATTTACTGCATATTCAAATCTTTTTACCTTTTCACTTTCTAAAACCCATATGCTACTTTCCTGATACAGACTCGCGTATATACGCGGATACCCTTTATGAAACTCGCGTATACACAGATAACTAATTATGTCATTAATTCTTCACTTATATCATTCCATCATTTATTCATCAGATGTTCAGTAAACATGTGCAGTAAGAATAGAATAAACAATCACACAAAGCATCACACATGAACACTAGGATTTTTAGGTGGAAACCCAAGTCGGGAGAAAACCACCGCTGCAGTTGCTCAGCCTTCAATATTTTATTATAGAGAAAACATTCACACATAGTCACAGTACTCCTACCAAAGACAGTACCCACCGCACTCGTTTACTTCGGGCCTTTCCCCGAAGCGAGCCCAACCCCCGACTCGTTTACCGGCCCTCTCCCCGGAAGCTACGACACCTCGATCTCGTTTACCAGCCTCACCTGGAAGGAAGCTACCACCCCCTGACCGAAGGCTACAACCCTCAGCACCTCTATGGACCATGTTTCATCAATTTTCACACTGGATCCAAAGCATCCTTTAGGACACCACTTGCAGGCCACGTTTCATCATATTTTTAGACTGGACCCCTTTTCACATACTAAGCTCAACACAACCAAACCTACGTGCACAACTCCTTAACAAAGAGAATACGTATAGCAAAGCATTGTCAGTTATAACAGACGACTATTTCTTACTACTTGCTTCAGCAACCCTAGTTTGCATACGCGCTTTCCTTTCACTGATACCGCGTATATACGCGCTTCCAAACACATCAACCCGCGTATACTTCTGCACATATTACAGAGCTAATTTCATTGCGCATACGCGCTTTCTCTTCAGCGAAGCCGCGTATATACGCGCTTCCTATGCGGCGAACTGGCGTATGGTTCTTCAGATATTTAGTTCATTGCAATTCTTCAGAACAGATACATCACCCAGATTTAACCCTTCACTTCAGACAGATGTTCACCTCATCTTGGATCTAATCATTCCATAAACAGATCTAGCAAGTACAAGTACATTTCAGATCTAGATCCCCTTCTTCATCATTGGTGCATCATACATTCAGATCTAACATCAAACCTTTACCCTTTCCATACAGATGTACTTCAGAGAGAAGTATTCATTCAAGCTCAGACATCTTGCACCCACACTAATTTTTTGCATAATGAAATTCTTCTCCTTATATAGGTTTATCCTTTTTCAATACCATGAGCCCCTTTTTCAATACCATGAGCCAAAACAATACCATGAGCCCAAAACTACATTACTTCCAATGGTATTCCTGGACGGGGTCATTTAGACGAATCATTACCCAATACAATGGGTCAATACCATGGTGGTGACCCCTGGTTTTGTACTTTATGAGCGCTTTTGCCCATACGCGACTTGGCACGTTCTTTTCCACGTGCATACGCGACTTACCCTAGACAGATCCGCGTATGCCTTGAGACATACTCTTTTCATCATAGATCTAGCATATATTGAATTCCTTTCTTCATTGCCTTCTGTATTCTCAAGTCCTTCAAGTCAAGAATAACTTCATCAGGTGGTTTGCCATCAAGGACAACACATGTCAACTGTCTCATGTCTTCATCTTCATTCAGCGGGTTGCCATCAAGGACAACACTCTGCATCATATCGCCAACAATCTCCCCCTTTGGACTTGATGGCAACCACAATGGTGTTTGGTTACCACAACAGATAGGTACATTAAGAATACAATGACACCATGTCACTCTCTCCATTTTTGACACCATTCAAACACCATGTCACTCTCCCACTTTGACATCAAGGGCAAAGGGCGGACCAAAACCAACATGCTCTCCCCCTTTTCTCCTCATGTGGAAGAAGCGTTTTGCAGATCTGATGTATACTGAAGTGACCAAGCTCCCCCTGAGTTCATGCTGAAACTTCAAAACATATTTTCCAAAGAATTACATGACTCTATGACTTTCCTATCACCAATGACTCATACTTACATCAAAGATCCATCCAAGTGGATTTACGTATGAGACTCAAGTACCCAACCAAGTGGGTTTACACATTTCATTGCAGCTACCCAACCACGTGGGTTTACAAAATTTGACTCAGCTACCCAACCAAGTGGGTTTACAAATTTGACAAGTCCTTTACATGACTGAATATTACAAATTTACATCATGGGTCTCAACACGACCTTTTCATCAATCTACAAATATAACTTTACATGACCAATACCAGAAAGACCTTAAGAAAGAGATCATTTTTCAGAATCAACATAATGCCAACAGTGCATTATACTCAGCAACGCTAATGCTCCCCCTGAATCTGTGCAACCAAGCATCTTGTCCATATGAATAAGGCTCCCCCTTAGTTTGTGCATCCTGAACACTTTCATCAACAAATCATCAAGGCATCTTTATCAAAACATCAGAGATCGAAACAATATTATAAGAACTGGAACACCACCAGAGATACCAAACAGTATCAGAGATACCAAATAGCACTGCAGCTGTGTTGAAGAGAGCTGACTCCAAACAGAAATTTGTCAGCAATCAGACATACACGGTTTTATGTGCATGAACTCGCGTATATACGCGACTATGTTTCAGGAAACCCGCGTATCCAATGCCATCTTCTAAATTTTAACCAGATCTGATCCTCTGTGAGAAAAAGCCAGTGTTCAGCTTCTGTCTGAGATAATTGAATGCTTCCCTGGACTACAGATAGATAGAACAGTGTAGTTGTGTCTTCAAGCGTCATCTACCGGTTGTAACATAAGCCCATTAGTAACCAAGCCTTCAGATTCTTTGCAGCATCAATACGATCCTTCCAAGAGAGATTATCATACCAAAACAACATCTTCAAATATGTGTCCATCAATCATCCATGTGGTCCAATATCACCATGATCTTCATGAAGTAACATATGTAGGAAAAAGATCTCAACCATAGTAACAAACTCTGCATGATCTATTCTTATTTATGAATCAAACGACTTCCAACTCATCCATGTGTGAGCACAAAAGATACTTTTCAGCAAAAAGGGCTCAAAATCTTATCATTATAAACCATATACCAAGTCATCATCATTTGAGGATGAGTATCACAATAATCAAATAATAAGCAGTCATAGTGCCAACAATGCAATCATTAGTATTCAACCTACTGCTCCCCCTGAACCAGTGCTTCTCCTTAACTTGTGTACCCTGAATACGTTCATCAGCAAGTCATCAGCAACAATATCTGCATGAACTGTCTTTATCTCTGAATTATAAGACTTTCATCTCAGCAACGAATACTCTTCATTCAACAAGCAAACAGGACTCATTCATAATATTCAACATAAGACATCAAGTATCATATCATCATCATTTAGAACTGAGAAATTAAACTGATATTGAGTCAACAATACAGTTATTAACAGTCAGACTGATGCTCCCCCTGAGCCTCTGCTCCAGATCTTCAGCTATCATATAAATTCTCTTATCATCAATGCATACGCGGCTGTGTCTGCTGGAACTCGCGTGTATACGCGACTTTGTTTCATCGAACCCGCGTATGGAAAGTGAAATATAGAAAATTTCACACCTTCATCTCCTCCTACAATTGTACCTTATGTTCCTATCTTTTCTTCACGCCAGATGCACTGACAGAAATACATATAACCAGAATAATCAAATCAACCATGAGAGACATCATACATTGCTCCCCTTGTGACGATACATTACTAAATCTGATAATGTATCCCACATCATTCCTGCAGTCAATCAGAGAAGTAAGCTTCAGAAGCGGATGACTGCAGTAGGGTCAAAATTCCCTACGTTTCTGATCGGTCCTCCATCTTTTTCCATATTTGTTTGAACTTTCTATTTGTGTGCTGGAAGTTATCCAATTTCTCATATCTGTTCAACCTGCATTCCTTTTCTACATGTCCATACTTGTTACAAGAATAACATCTCATGTGTCCAGAGAAATAAGCATAAGAATCATAATGAGTATTTCTATTCTTCCTCCTTTTACAATCAGCTGCTTTATGTCCATACTTGTTACATGAAAAAAAATATCCCTTGAAGCTACTAGAGTACCTTTCTGAGTAGAACCTGTTTGTTTGTGGCTGAATTGTTCTGCTTCTGCAATTTGCTGCAACATGCCCATAATTATGACATTTAAAACATTCAATGTTCTTGAATGAATTCCTTTGAGAATTCATGATTTTTGGTTGATCTTTTGTCTCTTTCAACACTTCAGGTTTAGTATTGACATCCTCTGAATTTTTAGCACTTCCTTGTGAGCTAGATTCTCCTTTAACAGTTTCATGGAAACCAAGACCAAGTTTGATAGCAGGAGACCTTTGATTACTCAGAGTATTGTCCAAAATATTAGTACTATCTTGAAACCTCAAAAGTTTAACCTTTTCTTCTAATTTACCTTTGAGAATGTTTACCTCAACCTCCAAGGCTTGACATTGCTTTGTCATGCTTTCTTCTTTCCTTCTTCCATCTTCTACTTGATCCTTCAGATTTAGAATCTCTTCTTTTAACCAATTTTCGTTTTCTTCACATGTTTGTTCCAGCTCTTCATTCTTCTTATTTTATTTTTTCAGATCTTCTTTGAGAGAGATGATTTCTGCTTCAAGGCCTTCCTTTTCAAATGATTGTAGAGGCTCCTCATTTTTCTTACTTGATGCTTCTAGATCTGCTTGTAGAGAGATGATTGCAGCATCAAGTCCTTTATTCTTCATGAGTGATTCTTTGAGATCTTCATTTAGATTGTTGATTTATGCTTCTAGTTCTTTAATTCGATTGGATGCATAAGTATGAAACCTTTGATACTTGTCCACCTGTCCATTCAACATTTCTATTTGTTTTTTCCATTTAAGAGATCATCTCTTTGTAGATAGTTTCTTGCTTATTAGATGAACTTTGTAGTTCTTCAACTTTAGTCTTGAGAGCTTCTTGTAGATTCACAACTTTACTTTCACTATCTTCACTATTTTTTGCACAAAGAAGAGTATTACAAGTGGCCTTCTCCTTTTTCTTCTTTGCCATGAGTGCTTGAAGAGCTTCGTCAGAAACTTCTAGATCCATACTGTCACTTCCACTATCATAATCTTTGCATATACAGTTAAGTAAGAGACAAGAACAATGATTAATACCTGTTTCATCTTCTTCAATTTTTGCTATACATGATTTCTGAGGTATCCCCTTTTCTCGAGTAACCTTCTTCTTTTGCTTCTTAGCCATGATCACTTTCAGATCATGGTCAGAATCTTCTTCATCTTCACTGGACACTTCATCATCATCTTCATTTGCATAATAACTCTTCCCTTTTCCAAATTGTTTCCCTTTACCATGTTTTTCTTTATAAGGACGTTTGGCAGCATAGTGACCAACTTTTCCACACTCAAAACATTTGAAGGGAAGCTTACCTTTGAATCTTCTAGTACCTAGTTGGAGTTTTCTCACAAAATTCGCTTCTTCTTCTTCGGATATATAGCTGGTTTCTTTGACAACTTCCTTTTCTTTTCCTCTTGCAGATACCTTAAAAGCAGCTTCTCTAAATTGAGAGGGACCTCCTTGTCTCATTTCAAAAGCAGTCAGAGTACCATGTAATTGAACAATAGTAAGAGTTTGCAGATCTTGCCTTTCTTCAATAGCTGAAACTTTAGAGTCAAATTTTGGAGTCAATGATCTTAAGACTTTTTCCACCAGAGTAGTATCAGTTATGGTTTCACCCAAATTTCTCATTCGATTTACAATATCGTCCAGACGAAGAAAGAAACTGGCAACACTTTCATCACTATGCATCTTCAAATTTTCATATTCAATTCTAAGAGTTTGGAGTTTTGCACTTTTTACCTTTGTGTCTCCTTCATAGCTCAGAATTATTTTGTCCCATATTTCTTTAGCTGAATGTAGCTGCATCACTTTAGCAAACTATGATTCAGACATGCTTCCTAATAAGACATTCACTGCTTTGGCATTGATTTCATACTTCTTCCTTTCTGCTGCATCAGTAGGAATATTTGCTGGGTATTGATAACCTTCTTCCACGATTGCCCATACATATGCACCAAGGCTTTGCAGATATGATTTTGTTCGTACCTTCCAGAATATCAGATTGCCCCCATTGAATAGAGGTGGCTTTATAGACATTAATCCTTCAAGACTTCCCATTGCGACGGATCTCCTTCAAGCGATCAAGCTTCTGCAGAAGAACCTGCTCTGATAACAATTGTTGGGAAAAATACTGAGAGGGGGGGGTGAATAAGTATTTACTGCATATTCAAATCTTTTTACCTTTTCACTTTCTAAAACCCATACGCTACTTTCCTGATACAGACTCGCGTATATACGCTGATACCCTTTATGAAACTCGCGTATACACAGATAACTAATTATGTCATTAATTCTTCACTTATATCATTCCATCATTTATTCATCAGATGTTCAGTAAACATGTGCAGTAAGAACAGAATAAACCATCACACAAAGCATCACACATGAACCACCGGGGTTTTAGGTGGAAACCCAAGTGGGGGAGAAAACCCTTGCCGGTTAACAAACCTTCAATATTTTATTATAGAGAAAACATCTTACAACATATGTCTTTGTGTCAGACTCCTACCCGGCACGCGAGCACCCACACGCTCGTTTACCAGCCTCTCTCTGGAAGGGAGCTTCGACCCCACGACTCGTTTGACTCTCCTGGAAGGGAGCTACTACCCCCTGCTCTCATTTACCAGCTACCACTGGAAGGGAGCTACAACCCCCTCACTGAAGGCTTCGACCCTCAGCACCACTGCGGACCAAGTTTCATCAATTTTCATACTGGATCCAACAACTTCCACACAACATACCTTGTAGGCCACTTTTCATCAGATTTTAGTGGACCCTCTTAGTTCAGTGGACCCTTTCCATACTTTTAAGCTCAAACATACAACAAGGCGATGTAGACAACTCGGAAGCAGGTAGAATACGGATAGCAACAATACATGAGAATAGATCGGTCATTTTTCTTACCACGGACTTCGTAAACCTAGTTTGCATACGCGCTTTCCTTTCAACGAGTCGCATATATACGCGCCTCCGATCTACATAAACCAGCGTATACTTCGTACAAGTCTGAGAACCAATTTCATTAGCATACGAACTTTCTCTTCGGCGAAGCCGTATATATGCGCTTCCTATGCGCGAACTAGTGTATAGTTTCTCAAATATTTAGGTCATTGCAATTCTTCGAACGGAATCACATCACCCGATTTAACCCTTCACTTCGGACAGATGTTCGCCTCATCTTGGATCTAATAATTCCATAAACGGATCTAGCAAGTACTCGTACATTTCGGATCTAGATCCCCTTCTTCATCAATGGTGCATCATACATTGGATCTAACATCAAACCTTTACCCTTTCCTCCTGATCACTTGAGGAAAGTATTCATTCAAGCTCAGACATCTTACTCCCACTCTCATGATTTTCATAATGAAATTCTTCTCCTTATATAGGTTTACCCTTTTTCAATACCATGAGCCCCTTTTTCAATACCATGAGCCAAAACAATACCATGAGCCCAAAACTACATTACTTCCGATGGTATTCCTAGACGGGGTCATTTAGACGAATCATTACCCAATACAATGGGTCAATACCATGGTGGTGACCCCTGGTTTTTTACTTTATGAGCGCTTTTCCCCATACGCGACTTGGCACGTTCTTTTCTGCGTGCATACGAGACTTACCCTAGACATATCCGCGTATGCCTTGAGACATACTCTTTTCATCATAGATCTAGCATATATTGAATTCCTTTCTTCATTGCCTTCTGTATTCTCAAGTTCTTCAAGTCAAGAAAAACTTCATCAGGTGGTTTGCCATCAAGGACAACACATGTCAACTGTCTCATGTCTTCATCTTCATTCAGTGGGTTGCCATCAAGGACAACACTCTGCATCATATTGCCAACACATTTGACATCTACAAGATTGGGAACATGTCTTGCCTATTATTGGAAATTCATTGATTATAAAACTACCTTCAGCTCCTCTATAAATTGAGCACTGATCTTAGTGTTTGATAAGGAAGAATTTGTGTAGAGAAATGTTGGTGGAATTTCAAATGAGGAGATTGATTTGAGTGACATATTGCTGGAGATATTTTCATTGTGATGAGGCTGGAATGCTGCTAGATATGGTGACAGTAAATCAATCACTGGGTTGTAACCCCCCCTTCTATCATTAAATATTACTACTTATTTTTCCCTATATGCATCTGTATAAGCTTTGATTTTATATATCATGATTTATTATTTTATGTATATGGTTTAAGCTTTATTGTTTTAGCTAAATAACTTGAATAGACATCTGTATTATTGTTATCTCTTTTTGTTTAGTGTTCATTCTTGCAGGAAATATTTTGCATAGCCGGCTCGAATTTGAAGCCACAACAAAAGCGACATAAGGAGACTTTGGAAGCGCTTGTATCCCAAGTAAGATTCATATTTCATTTTGTGTGTCTTCTTATAGTTAGGAAAGATATTAGTAAAGTATTTGACATGTTGTTATAGATTATCACCTGTCTAGGGAAGAATTATTTATCCGTAATTCATAATTCCGAATAAAAAATTGGCGACTTCGCTGGGCAGATTACTCTTTATCCTAGGTGTTTTAGCCTCTAATTTTATTTTTTTATTCACCCAGTAGTTGTTACTCACAAATATTAGGATTTTTTAAATCCAATTTTTCATTAGAAGTGTGTTAGAAAGTTTTTTTTTTCATTACACACTGTGCCCAATGCACTCTTGGATAGAACACAGTGCTTTGCATAGTATTGTCTCCATTTCAGGCTTGCGTTGCGAAGCACTGCCTCTCTTTAGAGAATGCGTTGCCTCCTAAAACCATCCAAATTCCTTAGATTTTTTCATTGGAATTTTGTTTTAGTTTGTTTTTTGTTGTGTTTTGAAAAGCCTGAGCCTCATATTGACCAGTGATCTTATCTACCTCTTCCTCCTTTGAAAGAAAAATTTGTTCAATGTTTGTTTAAAGAAATTGTCTTTATCATTGATGAATTGATTTCAAATTATTTTCATTGTTGCATTAGATCCATTTGCTTTTGGAAAAGGAAATTGTTGTAAATTCTTCATTTCCTTCTAGGAGAAATTGTTGTTTATATTCCTCATTTCTCAAAAGTAAAAGGAATTTGTTTTTGTTGATTTATGCACTTAGCTTCTTTTCTGCATTCATAACATTAAATGAACTGAAAAGAAAAATATGCATTTGAATGTAGTGGTTTGTGTGTTTTGCAAAATGAACAATTAGGAAATGTGAATTTAGTATGTGTTCTTTGATTTGTTTGCTCGCAAATTGATTGCTCTTTCCTTTTGTAGCTAGTATTTTCATTGAAAAACTAAAAGTGAAAGATTTATTATCATTCTTAGTATTCATTTTAGGAATTTCCAATACATCATCACGGTGAACCTTTGAAAGGAGAATTTTTAAACAAAATCAACATAAAATTTATCTCAATTTACCTAACAAAGCATGGGAACCATAATGATAACATTTAGAAGGTCTAGAATAGAGACGTGTTCCCGTGTCGTAAAACATAGCAGTTGTCGTTAACTTTCCTGTGATACATTTCAAGTGTGATACCTCACTCCACGTACGTAAGTATATTGTAGCTAGTCCACATACTTTAGAGTATATCGGGTGGTGTTACAGTACGATAAGTATAAAGGGGTGCTCTCACTGTGCAGTTTCGGATCAGACAATGCTAATATGGAATTGGGCCTCTACGTGCCTTTTGGTATATTTGGGAGGAAACATTTTAGGTGTTATCCATCCATAGTGAACCGAGTCGGCCACCTTGTAAATTGTGATACACCGAACACAACATTCGGGGATATTGCCTGCCCGTACTTCATGGTTTGCTAAGAGGTATTTTGCAGTTCACATTTTCTTGATAAACCTTTTTTCTTAGAATTACCCTTTTATTTTGTTTATTTGTTTTTGGTTAAAATAAATCAGTAATCATGGAAGAAAAAAATCCTTTCCCCTGTCGTTCGCGTAGACTAGCATTGGAACCACCTTTACCACCAGAATTTACTTTTGGTAGGCGAAGGCAATCACGCTTTGTCGAATCAAGTACAATTCATACCTCTGGTGAAACATCATCTTCTCATAAACCAGAGTTAGCTCATGTTGTTTCTAAAAATCCTAGTTTGTCTATTGTTGTCGAAACAAAGTCTTCACAGCTACTTGTGATAACGATCCATCCAATCATTGAGAACATACCTCTTGGACCCAACGTTATTCAACTGGAAATTGATCCAGATCCTATCTCTTGTTTGCCAAAAAATTTGAATCCTAAATTTGTTTAACTGGAAGTTGTTCTTGCCTTGGTCATCCCACAAATATCTATAGCTATTGAATCTCTTATATCACACAGTCAACCACCTGAAATATACTTTGGGCCTGACGGTGAAATACTTCCACCTGGTTTAATTACGATTGAAGAAATCCCATAAGACGAGACACCTTTAACTCCAACCCATTTTGGGGAGGACCTTTACCTGTACGAGTCTTTTCCTCAATCATTACCATCTGCTTTTGTTGATCCTGTTCCTATTCAAACTCTCGTCGATTCAAAAGGATATACATTTGGTCAAGTAACCATGCATGAACGAACATCTTCGGTTGGGACATCTGTTCCAATTACGTCAGTACCCGCCCTCGCTACCCTGTTGATGTTTAAAACTTCACCAGAATCATATTTTCATGGTGGCCCTATGGTCCCATCAGGTTACAAATCATTATCTGGAATTTTCTCTAGTGCATCTTCAAACCCATGGACTTTACCAATGACGTCATCTGGTATTATAACTGGTAATCCTATAGTAAGTACTGGATGACTTGATTCTTTATACACATCATCAGGGCAATATCAAGCCGTTCCTTCTAGGTCTATTCCTTCAAGTACCATATCAACTGGACTCCCAACATTTGGAGAGAAATATTTTCCATCTTATTATCCTCCTCATGTTGGGGGGAAACCTTTGGTCACCCAATATGACATTACTCTGTCACTTTTTGCTCAACCTAATGTCGAAATGGATGTTTGTCAATGGTAGCCCAGTCTACCTATCCAACCACAAACGGTTATAAAATCGTATCAACCAATTCAACCTGTTACACCCACATAATTTCCACTTATTAATACATCTTTACCCCTGTTATAGAATAAAAATGTTGTACAACAACCTTATCAACTAGGTCCTTCAACTCAATATCCTCAGATTTTGGGTCCATAGACTCCAAATCCTTCGGTTAATTTACAACAACCTGTATCCAAAATCATTTATTCACAAGCTGGTTTACCATTTTATAGGATGTCACAACCGCAACTTGGTTATACTTATCAACCAAATCCAAGTTATCCTAATTTGGTTTATAACATTGGTGGACAGACCCCTTGGCAGCCTGAGGTGAAAATGCCTCAAACTCCATTTCCACAAGTATCATATCTAGGTTTTGGTCAACAGAATCCTCAAGCGTTTTCTTTTCTAAACAAGCCCTATCTGGGATACCAGTAGCAGATTCCTTATGCTGGTGCTCAAAGGCCTGTTGCTCAAGCATTTCCATCTTACCCTGGCTATGCTCAACCTGACCTTAATAGAAAGTTTCCCTTTGTTGCAACTTTAGAGTTACTAGATTTAAATCGGCTAACTAATGATCCAATTAACTATGCTCCTTGGTGGCCAGTGATACCTCACAAATTTCCCTCGGATATTCCTAAGTTCAATGGAAACCCTGGAGAAGAACAGTTGAATCATGTCATGACTTATCATTTATGGTGTTCATCAAACTCCCTGAATGGTGATTATGTTCGAATACATATTTTCCAGTGTACACTCATAGGTTCGACTGTAAAATGGTATATTGAGTTACCTAGAGCTTATTTTGATAATTTCACTGCCTTAGCTACTGTCTTTTTGACTCATTTCCAGTTACCCATCAGATATGAAACTGGAACGAAACTCTTGAACAATTTCAAAAAGACTAATGCTACTCATATTTCTGATCATATTCATGAGTGGCGTCGTCGTCATCAAATGGTTAGGGCATTTGTTCCGGATCAACTCCTTGCTAAATGGTTCATTAAGTCCTTATTACCATCTATAACTAAGAATGTGGCTAAGGGTGGCATCATCACATAAGATCAAGTTACTGCTCATGCCCAATATTTAGACTTGATTTACACTCAGTCTGGCATGCTCTATGAAAAAATTCGTAACACGCCGAGATATAATTTTATTGTTCCTCCTCAATTAAATGACTCTCATGCCAGATATGGATTTATTGGCACTGCAAACACACATCATGCTACTGCATCTGATCTTGCACCTTCTTCCAAAATTAATGCCATGTCGTTTGGTAAAGGAAAAAGTGACAAGCAACCCAGAAGTAAGAAAAAGGGGAAATATAAGGAAAAGAAAAATTCTAACCCGCAAGAAATATCATTTGATCAATCTTCTGGACCTAAGAAACCTCATTATCCATGCATAATATGTAATGAGGAAATATTTGTTAGGGATTGTCCTCACCATGCGAAAGTCTCAAAAATCATCAAGGCTTCACATGCATCAGCTATTTCGACAGACCCATTTCAAAATCTGGACACAAATTTGGTTGCTATGGATCCAGCTCCTAGTTCCCAAGTGTTAATGTTAGCTATCACAAAACCTTAAATAGATATTTTGGTGTCAACACATAATAAATATTATGGTATTCAGGCCACTGATCAACCTAATACCTCGACAAAAAATTCATCTACGGAATCAGTACCACCTACTATTATATCTGAATTGACAATCAAGACACCAAAGGGAGTAATTCACAAATCGACATATAATCTTCGAACAAGAGATGCAAAAAATTATAATATAGTTGAATATTTGGCTTAATCACCTTTAGCTATGTCTACTTTTGAGGTATTAAAAAATTTGCTTCCCAAAAACAGGCTTTATTGTCAGCTATTGGTGGAATTGATCCGACTGATTCTAATCTAGTTGTCTTTAATCATACGGGCTATGTTCCACTACTCCCAGCAGAATTGGCATTCTCCATACAAGTAAATGTTCTCAATCACCTTTTTTATCGCACTACTATTGATGAGGGAACATTTAAATGCATTATGTCTCTAAATTGTTGGAAGTCACTTGGCTCGTCGCGCTTATCACACTCATCAACGACGTTGAAGGCTTATGATGGATGTACATATAAACCTTGTGGTATAATTAATAACTTGCATGTTGAACTAGGGGAAAAATAGTGAATGTTGATGTCGAGGTTGTTGACGGACCCCTTGACAATAATATTCTACTTGGAAAGCCATGGGTGTATGCAATGACTGCAATTGTTTCTACATATTTTATAATGGTCACTTTTACATATAAATGTGCTATCATATTCATCAATCAACTATCCTTCTTTGCCTCCACTTCGTAGGTAACTAGAAGTGTTCCGTTCGTTCACATACCCCAACTAGAACTTTAGAACATTGGTGTAGGACTCTCAAAGTATCCACTGTCATGGGAACCTTTTAATTACCATTTCCTGTGACGTTGGCATACATTTCAAGTATAGAGACTTGCTACATGATATCTTCCACTCTATCTAGATTAAGGGTGAGTATGGGTGATTCTGAATTACTATGTTGGATTTGTTTATGACGCCCAGCCCAATTGAGCTGGCATAGAAATCAATGTATCTGGCTTGGGCAGAAAATCCAAAATCAACATCGCTGACTGTTTAGGTTGATCATTCCTTAGGTTTTGGTACTTCCTCTGATCCTTTTTCCTCGATGTTATTGACAGATGAGAATATTTTGGAAGCCGTGATGTGAGAAGGAGAACAACGGAAAGATTATGATCATCGTTCCTATATTCCTAATTATGAAGAAAACTATCTTAGTGAACTATATCACCCAACAATCAAAAATATATTTTTGGATTCTTTACCTATTAATGAAATCGATTCTAAGAGAAATATGTGAAATATTAAAGAAGCCATTTCTATCGATATTTGGACCAAACCTGGAATTGTAGAAAATATTCATGTCAGTGTATCTTGTTCTCCATTAGAACGCGAATCATATCACTCTCTATTTCATGAATTCCGTGATGTATTTTCTTGGTTTTACGAGGAAATGTCGAGCATAGATACTAGTATTGTTGAACACACTATTAATATGTATCTTGATGTCAAACTGCTACGTCTGTAATGCCTCCAGTTTAAGAATTTTTTTTTTTTTTTTTTTTCATCTAATGTTATATTTTCCTCTTATTCCTTCAATTTCTTCTTTAACTTTGAATATCCTTTTTGTTTTCCATCCCCTTTTAATAACATTTAATATTTTCCATGTGTACAGTTCACCTAGATACATAAAATACCATGCCTCTCTTAAGGCCCCTATGTACAATCATTTTCTTTCGATCACACATATGCCACCTATGTGTCAATATATAACACCTATATCCAATTATAAAACATACATGTATATAAAGATGCAAACCACGTATGGATTCCATTTGACAGAATTAATTAAAATTTGCATAACTCTATGCATAACCTTTATATATATATAAGTACCCCATATCTAGTTTTATATATCCTTTGATAAGACTATGGGCCGACACACATCGATATATAAACACCTATTCCATACACATATTTTTATGTCACATATATACATATATATAACCTTTGATAACTTACTTGCCTGCGCATGTGTGGGTATATAACTCGTCTATATATATATACCACATACATTTATCATCGTTATAATATATTTTAATGCGCACATACCTATATAAGTGGCACATATAGGAATGTAAGACCATATATATAAAGATAGCCATTGTATTGACATTATTTATTTGGCGATTGCAGATATGGATATATATCACAGGTATACGCAATGCACACCTACTTTTATAATTTCATTGAATCGGCAGAAATATATAATGACAATAGAATCAGATTATGCCTCACGCTTACCCTATACCTATTATGCAGATGTATTTACACATACATTGAAAGACGTTGATACAGGTACAGCGTATACCTATGATCAGTTCCGCAGATGTATGAATTCGATGCACGTTCAAACTTAGCATGGTGGACTGTGAGTCATTATAACAGTGATTCATTATTAATCATGCAGCGCCGAACCCCACCAGGGCCGGTATAACCCCAACCCTGATCCTGAATTTTGTCGGCGTCGTTTTTATTAATCAACCCTGAAAATAGTTTAATCGGGGTAGGTTATATCATCATGATTTATATTCTGATGCTATTACCATTTGTCATGAGATTGACCGCCACACATATGGACGTCTCTGCATTACACCATTCATAGCGCCAGGTCGATTTCATCGAAATATAATCGTTTTGGTTTGTGACGGCGCGTGTACGAGTTGTTTGTTTTGTTATACGCCTAGGACGCATCATGCGTACTGGATCAGAATGGAATAGCCGTGTAGCTTAGGGTTCTGACTGATCTGGATTTTCTTGCGATTACACTCTAATATTTTGATGGTTTTTGTACACAGAGATGGCGTCTTACTCAGGAGTTTGAGGTGCCAGACGCCGGCGCTTGCAAGACTGATGCCCCGCCAGTAATCTGCGTGTACCGCGTATGGTTGTTGATCAAGACTGGCTCAGTACTGCATGAGTCAAAGTCTGCTCCTCAGTACCTCGTCGGCCATTCTGTTGCATCCACGCGTACTCTGATGTCGGCTAAGTTGGTTCTCCCAAATCAACTTGGAGATATTTCTGATTTGTTTGGGGCAGTGGGATTAGGGTTTCACCTACCCTTCCCATTCGTCTCTGCAGCAAAATCTCAACGTATTCTCCTCCCTTTCGCTTTATATAACTAGCTCGACTCACAGTCGAGTCTTATTCCAGTTGTTGTGGTTGTAATTTTACATCCTTCCTCCAACAGGCGCGAATCTCTTTCAAGAGATTTGATGCGGACCACTATGGCGATTTAAGAGTATTCGCTTAGACTCCGGAGGGAAGGTTGAGCGTAGGGTTTATCAGCTGCACCCGAGTCTAATCTCGTCAGGTTCTATGTTTTTAATTCTTTTTTTTTCTTTAGTTTCGGCTTTAGACTAATGCGGCGGGTTTTCTATTGCAGGTCTTTTGACTGCTAAGATTTTTACGCCCTCGCCTGGACAGGAGCCACAGGCTTACAGGCTGCCCCCTTTTGATTCCATTTTCGTCTATATTCTAACGCGCTCTGTTACGTTTTTCGTTGAAGCAAAGTGATTTACATAGGTCCATCTCGAGTTACGGTTATACTAGCACAGAGATTTATGCCTCTGGTTTATTGTCGTGCATTCAGCATTTTTGTATTATTGATATTCAATATTGACTGTGGACTAGTTGTATGGTTCTATTTGTCCTACCTAACACAGACTGAGATCAGTGGCGTAATAGCCATTCGAGTCCAATCTTTTTCATTTGTGGTTACTGCAGATGGCATCACTGGCTACTCGAACCCCGCCAAGGAGAAAGCGAGCTTTACTGTCGGTAACCCCCTTCCTCCACGTGATTTCGCCCTCAGTACAATTTTTATTTTAAATTTGTATACTATGGTTGTTCGGCATTAACATATACAGACCTACACTGTCATGGTGAATGAAATATATTTCCTTATGGCAGGACAAGTTCTTTCCTCTTATGCCATATGCCCATTCGATAACCTGTGTACCGGTTGGGTGCTCGGCCAGGGCTATTGTCGAGTTCCTCCGTGGTTGTATAATTGAGTCGGGTGTCTACCAGTGTTTTAAGACAACTCTCCATGCTACAGATTGGTACAATATGATAGGTAGTCCTGGATAAAATCGGAATCACATGCATGCATAAAACACTCTGTTTACAAAGCATATCGTAGCTTGATTTAAAATGCATAGCGTAGTTTGATTTTGTTTTTTTTTTTCTCCATTTATTTCATATTCTGTTCTAAATCCATCCTAACTGTTGTAGACATTCATGACTTGGCAGCTTAGGGTTTATTAAATTGTACTAACCAAATACGTAAAACGTTTAAAGCGACACCAAGTGATAATGGAATCTGACTATACCGTGATATATATTTAAATTTACTTGCCGCATATATTAAATCACGTCTTTTTATGAGTCATTTATATAGTCTCTCCAACCGTCTACGAATAATTGTTAAGAGAAGATATTATTCTAATGCTCGACTCTTATATTTGTTTGGTCTTCATATAGGTATGTTCAATACACATATATATATATTCTCACCATAATATATGTTGAAATTTTTGAATGTCAAGGAGTCATTCGTATAACTCCCTACGCTTACGTTTTAATGTTAATGTATCTATATACATGTATTATTACTCTTTTAGTTCGTGGCTATTGTATTATATTTATTTTTATACATAGATGTATGCAATAGGGTTTGAATAGATGTCTACATAAATGTATGATAACTTTAAGTCTTTCGTAGCTATGATGCTTGGTTCTGAAATTAAAAGCAGATTTAGGGATGCAATATATACTTTAAAATTCTTATAATGATCCTATAGAGTATAAGTTCTCCTGTTCTAGTATAACCCTCGAATTTCATACTTTACTGTATTTACTTTCAGCTGGTTGTATTTGTACCATGCAACTTCAGTTCTGCTACAATATTTTATTTTTGCATACATATGATCATAGAAGATCACCTTGGTAGCTACAGGAACGAGAAAAAATTTAAGCATCTATAGAGACTAAGTAACCACAGATTTAAACCGACCTTGGTTTAGAGTTTCTGTGGTTGCTACTCTATGGATTTCTACTCTACAACTAAACAGAATCTGGAAGGTGAATGCCTTAGGATGGACTCTGTTAAATGTAGTACTAAAATTCATTCATACAAATTCTCTTAAGTTTTATATGTAGCTAATTCATACCAGAATACATAAAAATGAACAAAAACTTCAGGAACATACCACTGTCGCAAATGACCAACCTCCCAACCTTAGAATCCTCTTTGTCTCCCAGGATGCACCCCCGAGCTGAGATCACCTCCTAGGATAGATCAACCTCTGATCTGCCTAGGAGCAGCTTATTTAAGCTCATATTTCCCCAAAGCATGTTTCTAATTCTGCGTCCAAAATAGCAGGAAGCTTTCTTTCCTGTTTAGCCTAGGCTTCCCATTTTGGGATTCTTTAAAGCTATTTTTTGCTTTTCCTCAGCTTTTCCAGCTTTTCTTTACCTCTTCCCAATTACTCCTCTTCATTGGGGAAATTCAGGTTCCTCCTCAAATCTAAATTAATTTCTTTCAAGGATTTTTGAAAGATTTTGGGGATTTGTTGCCTTATCCATCCTCATGGATTTGGCAAGTGATCTCTAATTCTCATCTTGGTCAAAATGAACAATCATTTTATTTATTTCCTCAAATAAAATATGCAAATACATTCACACCATACTTATCCCTTGGGGTCCACCCCCTTTAGAATTAAAGTTCAATGTCTAACTTTAAAAATTCAACACACAAATTGGGGGGTGTTGTTTTAAGAATTCTTTACAAAATTGGGGGGTGTTACATGACTACCTACGTAAACACGAGTCATAGATGTATTATTTAACTACTAGAGTTCACTGAAACAAAAATGGATATTTCTCCATCATTTCAGCTTCCCTTTCCCAGGTAGCTTCTTCAGCAGTAAAGTGCTTCCACTGCACTTTTACTCTAGCCACTGTTCTGTTTCTCAATTCAATTTCTTCTCGCTCCAATATTTGAAGTGGTTCTGGCAGAAACTCCCCTTCTGGTTCCACCTGTACAACATTCCAATCAACTATGTGAGAAGCATCATGCACATATCTTTTTAATAATGAAACATGGAACACATTATGCACTCTAACATGGGGTGGTAAGGCCAGCTTGTAAGCCACTGGTCCCACCCTTTCTAACACTTCAAAAGGCCCACAATATCTAGGTGCAAGTTTTGCACAACTTCCAGCATAAAGTGTGCTCTTTTTGGGTTTGATGCGTAAATACACATGATCCCCCACTTTAAATTCTCGGTGCACTCTTTTCTTATCAGCATAGATTTTCTGGCGATCTTGTGCTGTCTTGATATTTCTTTGTATTTGTTTGACAATTCTTTCCATCTCTTGTAGTGCATCTGGTCCCAACACCAGTTTATCCTCTGGTTGACTCCAGCTCAAGGGAGTACGGCACTTTCTCCCATAGAGTGCCTCAAACGGACTCATCTTAATAGAGGATTGGTAACTATTATTATAGGCAAACTCAGCTAAATGCAGATACTCTTCCCATTTTGATGGCCTATCCATCACGTACATTCTCAACATATCCTCTAAAATTTGATTTGTCCTTTCTGTTTTCCCATCAGTTTGAAGGTGATAGGCAGTACTAAAATTCAGCTTAGTACCCATTCCTGCAAACAACCCTTTCCAAAACGCTGCTGTAAACTTAGCATCCCGATCTGAGACAATCACCTTGGGAACTCCATGAAGCCTTACTATCTCCTTCAGAAAAACATTTGCTACTTGAGCTGTTCCAAAGGTAGACTTTACTGGTATAAAGTGAGCAGCCTTTGTTAGAGTGTCTACTACTACCATTACAAAATCATGTTGATATTTAGTCTTAGGTAATCCTGTTATAAAATCCAGGGAAACTGTGTCCCATTTCCATTCTGCGGTTGGTAAAGGGTTTAAAAGACCTGCTGGATGTTGGTGCTCAACTTTGACTAGCTGACATTCCATACACCTACTTAAATACTCTGCCACATCTCTCTTCATTCCTGGCCAGAACAGCTTCTTTTTCAAAGCTGTTAACATCTTTTGGTATCCTGGATGTCCTGCATAAGGCTGTTTGTGATATTCATCCAAAATTTCCCTTTTTAATGACTCTACATTTGGAATATACAACCTGTTCTTGAAATAGAGCAGCCCTCTTTGGTTTTTAGTGAACTCAGTTTTATCCCTTGTCTGTAGTTTCACCAAGAGTGCTTCATAGTTGGGATCTTGAATTGCTGCTTTTCCCACCAATTCCTCTACCTCCATATGGGCACTACTCCCCATGCTGTTTAAATTTTGACAAGCATTTCTACTTAATGCATCCGCAACTTTATTCTCCTTCCCCTTGATATGCTTTATGTCCATATCAAATTCACTTAGAAAGGACAGCCATCTAGCTTGTCTTGCATTCAGGTCAGTTTGGGAGAAAAAATATTTGAGGCTGATATGATCAGTCATCAATGTGAACTTCTTCCCCAAGAGATAATGCCTCCATATTTTTAAAGCATGGATAACAGCTGCAAATTCCAAATCATATGCACTATAATTCTGTTCATGTATTTTCAGTTTCCTAGATTCATAGGCAATGACTGAATTTTCCTGTAACAGGACTCCTCCCAACCCTTCTCTGCAAGCATCTGTACATACAACAAACTATTTATCAGGATCAGCAATTTTTAATATAGGGGCTGAAATAAGTTTTTGTTTTAACTGCTCGAAACTGTTTTGACATTTTTCAGTCCACACAAACTTAACACCCTTTCTTTGTAATGAAGTGATGGGATGTGCTATGGCAGAAAATCTTTCCACAAATCTACGATAGTAGCCTGCCATCCCCATGAATGACCTTACTGCTGAAACATCAGTTGGGACTGGCCATTCCTTAATTGCTTTTATCTTTTCAGGGTCAACTGCAAGCCCTTTTTCAGAAATAATATGACCCAGATATTGAATTTTATCTTTATAAAATTCACATTTGCTGAACTTGGCATATAGCTGGTTTTCTTTTAAAGTCTGCAACACTATTCTCAGGTGTTCCTTATGTTCGTCCTCATTTTTGGAGTAAACTAAGATATCATCTATGAACACAAGAACAAATTTATCCAAATACTTATTCAACACACTGTTCATCAGGCACATAAATGTGGCAGGGGCATTCGTCAAGCCAAAAGGTAGGACCACAAATTCGTAATGCCCATACCTGGTTCGAAATGCTGTTTTGCTGATGTCTTCTTCTTTAATTCTAAGCTGGTGATAACCAGTCCTTAGGTCTATCTTGGAAAAGACTGAAGCTCCTCTCACTTGATCAAAAAGATCATCAATTCTAGGAAGTGGATATCTATTCTTAATGGTCAACTTGTTCAGTTGACGATAGTCAATGCACATCCTAAAAGTTCCATCCTTATTTTTAACAAATAAAACAGGTGCTCCCCATGGAGACACACTTGGTCTAATGTAACCCTTATCCAATAATTCTTGCAGCTGCATCTTCAGCTCCATCAGTTCTGGCGGACTCATCCGATAGGGGGCTCGGGAAACAGGTGTGGCTCCCGGCACCAGATCTATAGAAAAGTCAATCTCTCTTTTGGGGGGAAGATGAGGAATTTCCTTGGGAAAGACTTCCTTAAATTCTCTGATGACTGGTATAGCATCCAGTAACTCTTCCTCAGTTTTCTGTTCTATTTCTTCTACATGCACTGCATAGACTTGGTATCCTTTTCTAGCTGTTCTTTTCAATTGTAAGGCTGATATCTGTCTTACTGAAATGGATTTTGGTTTCCCTTTTAGTGTAAAAGGTTTTCCTTCCTCATCCACACAATGAAGGGTTTTATCCCAGCAGTTCATCAGAGCTTTCTTCTTTTCCAGCCAATCCATTCCTATCAGCAGATCATAGGATCCTAATGGCAATATGTTGAAGTTTACTTCTGTGGGAAAACCATTTAATTGTATTGTTGTTTTGGGCAACTTATGTGTGACTTTTCTCTTAGTTCCAGTGGCCAGCTGTACCAACCATGACTGCTGAAATTTTTCAGGTTTAATTTTACATTTTTCTACAACTCCAGGACTAATGTAACTTAAGGAAGCACCTGGATCAATCAAAACAGTAACAGGTAGGTCAGAAATCTTACCCTCCATTTCCACCATGGTTGCTTGATGTTCTGCTTGCCGATTTTCCAAGGCTGCACTGATAGTTGGTATGCTTCTGGCTATGTCATTGACTGTTGTTGCCTCTCGCTCTCTGCTGATCATATGAATATTTCGATGGGGGCAATCCCTCATCATATGGGGTTCTCCACGGCCCCAACACTTTAAAGGTTCCTTCATTCTGACTGTCCCTTCCTTTTTATTGTTCCCTTCTACTGGTTTTGAAGCCACTTGGGACTGAGCAGTTTGACTTTCTTTTGGTTTATTAAATTTTTTCCGCTGATGATCTCTTCCAAAATTTCTTAAATATGCTGGTTTTGGTCTTTTACCTTTGAACTCACCCTTGTTCAGCCAACTTTTTCCTTGTTCAGCCTTACCTTTAAACTGCTGATAGCATAATATGGCTTTTCTAACAGCTTCATCCATTGTCTTTGGGTTGTCAAACTCAATTTTCTCCTTGTACACAGTAGGTAGGAAATTCAAAAATATTTGAACCTTTGCTTTTTCTTCCCTAATGTAAGGGACATATCTCAGCAAATTGGTAAACTTAGTGACAAACTCATCGATAGTGAGTTGTCCTAGTCTAAGTTCATGGAATTCTTTTGCTTTATCATCATAATAACGTTCATTCAAATAACGACTTTTGAACTTAGTCTGAAAATCTTCCCAAGTAACTGTCTTTTCATGAATGGCATGCACCATTTTTGTCTCTTCCCACCACAATGTAGCATTTCCTTGTAGCTGATACACAGCTAATCTGGCCTTCATATTGCTCTCATATTCATATACTTGGAAATACTTGATCATGTTCAGCAACCAAGCTTCAGCATCCTCTTCCTTTTCGCCATCATAGGAGGGAGGTTTGATCTTTCTAAATTCTCCCTGCAATTCTCTTTTCTGTTTATGTTGCTGTCTAGCAGCATCATCATCACCCAACTCATCCATCTTTCTCTTTCTGGAACCTTCGCCTTCCTGGCTGTTCCGGGAAGTTAGTTCTCTGATGAGCTTTTCCTGCTCCTTACTGGCTGATGACAACATGTCATTCTGGCTTCTCAGTTCAGCCAATTCTCGTTGCAGCCTGTGAAACATAGCCATTACCAGGGCATTGGGATCTGGAGTAGCAAACTCATCATGCAGATCCACATAAATTCCTCCCTCTTCAGCCATTTTAGCACCATTGTACACACTCATACATTTGATTAGTGAGAAAAAAAATATTCTCTACAATGTTCAACAATATTCAAAATTCAGTGAACATAATAACAACAGCCCAATTTTTGCACTTAAGTTCCGATACCATTTGTAATGCCTCCAGTTTAAGAAATTTTTTTTTTTTTTTTTTTTCATCTAATGTTATACTTTCCTCTTATTCCTTCAATTTCTTCTTTAACTTTTAATATCCTTTTTGTTTTCCATCCCCTTTTCATAACATTTAATATTTTCCATGTGTACAGTTCACCTAGATACATAAAATACCATGCCTCTCTTAAGGCCCCTATGTACAATCATTTTCTTTCGATCACACATATGCCACCTATGTGTCGATATATAACACCTATATCCAATTATAAAACATACATGTATATAAAGATGCAAACCACGTATGGATTCCATTTGACAGAATTAATTAAAATTTGCATAACTCTATGCATAACCTTTATATATATATATAAGTACCCCATATATAGTTTTATATATCCTTTAATAAGACTATGGGCCGACGCACATCGATATATAAACACATATTCCATACACATATTTTTATGTCATATATATACATATATATAACCTTTGATAACTTACTTTCCTGCGCATGTGTGGGTATATAACTCGTCTATATATATATACCACATACATTTATCATCGTTATAATATATTTTAATGCGCACATACCTATATAAGTGGCACATATAGGAATGTAAGACCATATATATAAAGATAGCCATTGTATTGACATTATTTATTTGGCGATTGCAGATATGGATATATATCACACGTATACGCAATGCACACCTACTTTTATAATTTCATTGAATCGGCAGAAATATATAATGACAATAGAATCAGATTACGCCTCATGCTTACCCTATACCTATTATGCAGATGTATTTACACATACGTTGAAAGACGTTGATACAAGTACAGCGTATACCTATGATCAGTTCCGCAGATGTATGAATTCGATGCACGTTCAAACTTAGCATGGTGGACTGTGAGTCATTATAACAGTGATTCATTATTAATCATGGAGCGCTGAACCCCACCAGGGCTGGTATAACCCCAACCCTGATCCTGAATTTTGTCGGCGTCGTTTTTATTAATCAACCTTGAAAATAGTTTAATCGGGGTAGGTTATATCATCATGATTTATATTCTGATGCCATTACCGTTTGTCATGAGATTGACCGCCACGCATATGGACGTCTCTGCATTACACCATTCATAGCGCCAGGTCGATTTCATCGAAATATAATCCTTTTGGTTTGTGACGGCGCGTGTACGAGTTGTTTGTTTTGTTATACGCCTACAAGGCCCCGCATCATCGTCTTTGGATAGAATAGACAATAGTGTAGCTTAGGGTTACGTAGTCACCGAATTTTCTTGATTACACTCTAATATTTTGATGGTTTTGTACAGAGATGGCGTCTTACTCGAGGTTTGAGGTGCCGAACGCGGGCGCTTGCCGGTGATGCCCGCAGTGTCTGCGTGTACACGTGGGTGTTGATCCGGACGCTCGATCTTTAGCACGTGAGTCAATGTCTGCTTCTCAGTACCTCGTCGGCCACTCCATTGCATACACGCGTACTCTGATGTCAGCTAAGCTGGTTTTTCCGAATCAACTTGGAGATATTTCTGATTTGTTTGGGGCAGTGGGTTTAGGGTTTCACCTACCCTTCCCCTTCGTCTCTGTAGCAAAATCTCAACGTATTCTCCTCCCTTTCGCTTTATATAGATGGCTCAACTCACAGTCGAGTCTTATTCCAGTTGTTATGGTTGTGTTTTTACATTCTTCGTCCAGAAGGCACGAATCTCTTCCGAGGGATTTGATGCGGAGCACTATGGCAATTTAAGAGTATTGGCTTCAGCTCCGGAGGGAAGGTTGGGAATAGGGTTTATATTCTGCACCCGAGTTCGATCTCGTCAGATTCTATGTTTTTAATTTTTTTGTTTTATAGTTTTCGGCTTTAGACTAATGCAGCCGGTTTTCTTTTGCAGGTCTTTTGACTGCTAAACTTATTACGCCCTCGCACGGACGAAATTCCTGGAAACCCGCCACACCCCTTTTGATTCCATTTTCGTCTATATTCATGGCATGTATTTACGTTTTCGTTGAAACAAAGTGATTTACATGGGTCCATCTCGATTCTACCCGGTTATACCAGCACGAAGATTTATGCCCTGCGGATTTATTGTCGTGCATTCGACATTTTTTGTATTATTCGTATTCAACAGCCAGGCGTGGACTAGTTGTATGGTTCCAATTGTCCTACCTAACTCGTACTGAGATCAGGGGCGTAATAGCCATTCGAGTCCAAAGCTTTTTGTTTGTGTTTACTGCAGATGGCATTGATCGCTAATCAAACCCCGCCTAGGAGAAAGCGAGCTTTAACGTCGGTAACTCCCTTCCTCCACGTGATTTCGTCCTGTGTACAATTTTTTTTCTTTATTTTAATTTGTATACTATGGTTGCTCGGCCTCAAAATATCCAGACCTGCACTGTCGTTGTGAATGAAATATACTACCTTCAGGCAGAACAAGTTACTTTCCTCTTATGCCATATGCCTATTCGATACTCTGTGTACCGGTTGGATGCTTGGCCCGGCTATCGTCAAGTTCATTCGTAGTTGTATATTTGGGTCGGATGTCGGCCAGTGTTTAAAGACGACTATCCATGCGACCGATCGGATCATATGATAGATAGTCCTAGCTATAATAGGAATCACATGCATGCATAAAACAATCTAGTTAAAATGCATATCGTAGTTTGATTTAAAATGTATATCGTAGTTTGATTTTGTTTTTCTCCGTTTATTTCATATCCTGTTTTAAATCCATCCTAACTGCCGTAGACACTCATGGTTGGGCAACTTAGGGTTTATTAAATCGTAATAACCAAATGCGTAAAACGTTTACAGAGATACCATGTGATAATAGAATCTGACTATACCTTAAGTTACATCGATATATAGTTAAATTTATTTGCCGCATACATTAAATCGCATCGCTACATGGGTCAGTTCTATAGTCTCTCCCACCGTATACGAATTTATACTTATTGTAATTATTGTTAAGAGGAGATATTATTCTAATGCTCGACTCTTATATTTGTTTGGTCTTCATATATGTATATTCAATACACACATATATATATTCTCACCATAATATATGTTGAAATTTTTGAATGTCAAGAAGTCATTCGTATAACTCCCTACGCTTACGTTTTAATGTTAATGTATCTATATACATGTATTATTACTCTTTTAGTTCGTGGCTATTGTATTCTATTTATTTTTATACATAGATGTATGCAATAGGGTTTGAATAGATGTACACATAAATGTATGATAACTTTAAGTCTTCAGTAGCTATGATGCTTGATTACGAAATTAAAAACGGATTAGGGATGCAATATATACTTTAAAAAATTCTTATGACGATCACATAAGTGTCATTCTCTTTGTTCTAGTATAACCCTCGAATTTCATACTTTCTTGTATTTACTTTCGGTACCGGTTGTATTTGTACCATGTAACCTTTAGTTCTGCTACAATATTTTCTAGCATACATAGGAGCATCTAATACCACATTTGGATCTACAGGAAACAAGATAGTTTTTAATTATCTGTAGAGACTAAGTAACCTCAGATTTAAACCGACCTTGGTTTAGAGTTTCTGTGGTTTCTACTCTATGGATTTCTGTTCTACAACTAAACAGAATCTGGAAGGTGAATGCCTTAGGATGGACTCTGTTAAATGTAGTACTGAAATCAATCATACAAATTCTCTTAAGTTTTATATGTAGCTAATTCATACCATAATACATCAAAATGAAAAATAATTTCAGGAACATACCACTGTGGAAAATGACCAACCTCCCAACCTTAGAATCCTCTTTGTCTCCCAGGATTCACCCTCGAGCTGAGATCACCTCCTAGGACAGATCAACCCCTGATCTTCTTAGGAGAAACTTATTTAAGCTCATGTTTCCCCAAAGCATGTTTCTAATTCTGCGTCCAGAATAGCAGGATGCTTTCTTTCCTGTTTAGCCTAGGCTTCCCATTTTGGGACTCTTTGAAGCTGTTTTATGCTTTTCCTCAGCTTTTCCAGCTTTTTCTTTGCCTCTTCCCAATTACTCCTCTTCATTGGGAAATTAGATTCCTCGTCAAATCTAAATTAATTTCTTTCAAGGATTTTTGAAAGATTTTGGGGATTTGTTGCCTTATCCATCATACATGGATTTGGCAAGTGATCTCTAATTCTCATCTTGGTCAACATGCACAATCATTTTATTTATTTCCTCAAATAAAATATGCAAATACATTCACACCATACTCATCCCTTGGGGTCCACCCCCTTAGGATTTAAAGTTCAAATGTCTAACTTTTACAAATTCAACACACAAATTGGGGTGTTACATATTCCCCCTCTGAAACTAAACACCGTCCTCGGTGTTGTTATTAAACTACTAGAGTTCTTTTAAACAAAAATGGATATTTCTCCATCATTTCAGCTTCCCTTTCCCAGGTGGCTTCTTCAGCAGTAAAGTGCTTCCACTGCACTTTAACTCTGGCCACTGTTCTGTTTCTTAATTCAATTTCTTCCCGCTCCAATATTTGAAGCGGTTGTGGCAGAAACTCCCCTTCTGGTTCCACCTGTACAACATTCCAATCAACTATGCGAGAAGCATCATGTACATATCTTTTTAATAATGAAATATGAAATACATCATGCACTCTAACATGGGGTGGTAAGGCCAGCTTGTAGGCCACTGGTCCCACCCTTTCTAAAATTTCAAAAGGCCCACAATATCTAGGTGCAAGTTTGGCACAAATTCCAGCATAACGTGTGCTCTTTTTGGGTTTGATGCGTAAATACACATGATCCCCCACTTTGAATTCTCGGTGCACTCTTTTCTTATCAGCATAGCTTTTCTGGCGGTCCTGTGTTGTCTTGATATTTCTTTGTATCTGTTTGACAATTCTCTCCATCTCTTGTAGTGCATCTGGTCCCAACACCAGTTTATCCTCTGGTTGACTCCAACTCAAGGGAGTACGGCACTTTCTCCCATAAAGTGCCTCAAACGGACTCATCTTAATAGAAGATTGGTAACTATTATTATAAGAAAACTCGGCTAGATGCAGATACTCTTCCCATTGTGATGGCCTATACATCACGTACATTCTCAGCATATCCTCTAAAATTTGATTTGTCCTTTCTGTTTGCCCATCAGTTTGAGGGTGATAGGCAGTACTAAAATTCAGCTTAGTACCCATTCCTGCAAACAATCCCTTCCAAAATGCTGTTGTAAACTTAGCATCTTGATCTGATACAATCACCTTGGGAACTCCATGAAGCCTTACTATCTCCTTTAGGAAAACATTTGCTACTTGAGCTGTTCCAAAGGTAGACTTGACTGGTATAAAGTGAGCAGCTTTTGTGAGAATATCTACTACTACCATTACAAAATCATGTTGATATTTGGTCTTGGGTAATCCTGTTATAAAATCTAGGGAAACTATGTCCCATTTCCATTCTACAATTGGCAAAGGGTTTAAAAGCCCTACTGGGTGTTGATGTTCAACTTTGACTAACTGACATTCCATACATCTACTTAAATACTCACATACATCTCATTCACGGCCGAACAACTTTTCTTCAAAGTACATTTAACATCAGAAGGTATCTGGATGTCTGCATAAATATTGTTTGTGATATTCATCCAAAATTTCCCTCTTTAATGACTCTACATTTGGAATATACAACCTGTTTTTATAATAGAGCAGCCCTTTTTGGTTTTTTGTGAAATCAGTTTTATCCCTTGTCTGTAGTTTCACCAAGAGTGCTTCATTGTTGGGATCTTGAGCTGTTGCTTTTCCCACCAATTCCTCTACCTCCATATGGGCACTACTCCCCATGTTGTTTAGTTGTTGACAAGCATTTCTACTTAATGCGTTAGCAACTTTATTCTCCTTCCCCTTGATATGCTTTATGTCCATATCAAATTCACTTAGAAAAGACAACCATCTGGCTTGTCTTGCATTCAGGTCAGTTTGGGAAAAGAAGTATTTGAGGCTAATATGATCAGTCATCAATGTCAACTTTTTCCCCAGAAGATAGTGCCGCCACATTTTCAGAGCATGGATAACAGCTGCAAATTCTAAATCATATGCATTGAAATTCTATTCATGAGTTTTCAGTTTTCTAGATTCATAGGCAACAACTGAATTTTCCTGCAATAGGACTCCTCCTAACCCCTCTCTGCAAGCATCTGTACATACCACAAACTCTTTATCAGGATCAGCAATTTTTAATATAGGAGCTGAAATAATTTTTTGTTTTAATTGTTCGAAACTGTTTTGACATTTCTTAGTCCACACGAACTTAACACCCTTCCTTTGTAATGAAAGTGATGAGCGGATGTGCGATGGCGGGAAAAATCTTTCCACAAAAATCTGCGATAATAACCTGCAATCCCCATGAATGATCTTACTGCTGAAACATCCATTGGTACAGGCCATTCTTTTATAGCCTTTATCTTTTTAGGGTCAACCGCAAGGCCCTTTTCAGAAATAATATGACCCGGATATTGGATTTTATCCTTAAAAAATTCACATTTGATGAACTTGGCATATAACTGGTTTTCTTTCAGAGTTTGCAACACTATCCGCAAATGTTCTCTATGTTCCTCTTCATTTTCGGGGTAAACCAAAATATCATCTATGAACACAAGAACAAATTTATCCAAATACTTATTCAACACACTGTTCATCAGGCACATAAATGTGGCGGGGGCATTCGTCAAACCAAAAGGTAGGACCACAAATTCGTAATGCCCATACCTGGTTCGAAATGATGTTTTGCTGATGTCTTCTTCTTTAATTTTGAGCTGGTGATACCCAGTCCTTATGTCTATCTTGGAAAAGACTAAGGCCCCTCTCACTTGATCAAAAAGATCATCAATTCTAGGAAGTGGATATCTATTCTTAATGGTCAACTTGTTCAGTTGACGATAATCAATGCACATCCTAAAAGTTCCATCCTTATTTTTAACAAATAAAACGATTACTCCCCATGGAGACACACTTGGTCTAATGTAACCCTTGTCAATAATTCTTGCGGCCATGTTGACTCCATCGATTCTCGGCGGACTCATCAGGTAAGAGACGCTCGGGAAAGCAGTGTGGTTCCCGGCACCGGATCTCTCCCGAAAAATCAATCTCTCTTTTGGGGGGAAGATGAGAAATTTCCTTGGGAAAAACTTCCTTAAATTCTCTTATGACTGGTATAGCATCCAGCAACTCTTCCTCAGTTTTCTGTTCTATTTCTTCTACATGCACTGCATAGACTTGGTATCCTTTTCTAGCTGTTCTTTTCAATTGTAAGGCTGATATTTGTCTTACTGAAATGGGTTTTGGTTTCCCTTTTAGTGTAAAAGGTTTCCCTTCCTCATCCACAAAATGCAGGGTTTTATCCCAGCAGTTCATCAGAGCTTTCTTCTTTTCCAACCAATCCATTCCTATCAGCAGATCATAGGATCCTAATGGCAATATGTTCAAATTTACCTTTGTTGTAACGCCATTTAATTGTATTGCTGTTTTGGGCAATTTATGTGTGACTTTTCTCTTAGTTCTAGTGGCCAGCTGTACCAACCATGACTGCTGAAATTTTTCAGGTTTAATTTTGCATTTTTCTACAATTCCAGGGCTAATGTAACTTAAGGAAGCACCTGGATCAATCAAAATAGTAACAGGTAGGTCAGAAATCTTACCCTCCATTTCCACCATGGTTGCTTGATGTTCTGCTTGCCGATTTTCCAAGGCTGCACTAATAGTTGGTATGATTCTGGCTATGTCATTGACTGTTGTTGCCTCTCGCTCCCTGCTGATCATATGAATATTTCGATGGGGGAAATCCCTCATCATATGGGGTTCTCCACGGCCCCAACACTTCAAAGGTTCCTTCATTTTGACTGTCCCTTCCTTTTTATTGTTCCCTTCTACTGGTTTTGAAGCCACTTGGGACTGAGCAGTTTGACTTTCTTTTGGTTTATTAAATTTTTTCTGCTGATGATCTCTTCCAAAATTTCTTAAATATGTTGGTTTTGGTCTTTTACCTTTGAACTCACCCTTGTTCAGCCAGCTTTTTCCTTGTTCAGCCTTACCTTTAAACTGCTGATAGCATAATCTGGCTTTTCTAACAGCTTCATCCATTGTCTTTGGGTTGTCAAACTCAATTTTCTCCTTGTGCACAGTAGGTAGGCAATTCAAAAATCTTTGAACCTTTGCTTTTTCTTCCCTAATGTAAGGGACATATCTCAGCAAATTGGTAAACTTAGTGACAAACTCATCGATAGTGAGCTGTCCTAGTCTAAGTTCATGGAATTATTTTTCTTTATCATCATAATAACGTTCATTCAAATAACAACTTTTGAACTTAGTCTGAAAATATTCCCAAGTAACTGTCTTTTCATCAATGGCATGCACCATTTTTGTCTCTTCCCACCACAATGTAGCCTTTCCTTGTAGCTGATACACAGCTAATCTGGCCTTCAGATTGCTCTCATATTCATATACTTGGAAATACTTGATCATGTTCAGCAACCAAGCTTCAGCATCCTCTTCCTTTTCCCCATCATAGGAGGGAGGTTTGATCTTTCTAAATTCTCCCTGCAATTCTCTTTTCTGTTTATGTTGTTGTCTAGCAGCAGCATCATCATCCGACTCATCCATCTTTCTCTTTCCAGAACCTTCGCCTTCCTGGCTGTTCCGGGAAGTTAGTTCTCTGATGAGCTTTTCCTGCTCCTTACTAGCTGATGACAACATGTCATTCTCGCTTCTCAGTTCAGCCAATTCTCGTTGCAGCATGTGCAACATAGCCATTACCGGGGCATTGGCATCTGGAGTAGCAAACTCATCATGCAGATCCACATAAATTCCTCCCTCTTCAGCCATTTTAGCACCACTGTACACACTCATACATTTGATTAGTGAGAAAAAAAATATTCTCTACAATGTTCAACAATATTCAGAATTCAGTGAGCACAATAACAACAGCCCAATGTTTGCACTTAAGTTCTGATACCATTTGTAATGCCTCCAGTTTAAGAATTTTTTTTTTTTTTTCTTTTAATCTAATGTTATACTTTCCTCTTATTCTTTCAATTTCTTCTTTAACTTTTAATATCCTTTTTGTTTTCCATCCCCTTTTCATAACATTTAATATTCTCCATGTGTACAGTTCACCTAGATACATAAAATACCATGCCTCTCTTAAGGCCCCTATGTACAATCATTTTCTTTCGATCACACATATGCCACCTATGTGTCGATATATAACACCTATATCAATTTATAAAACATACATGTATAAAGATGCAAACCAGCGTATGGATTCCCATTTGGCCAATTAATTAAAATTTGCATAACTCTATGCATAACCTTTATATATATAAGTACCCCATATATAGTTTTATATATCCTTTGATAAGACTATGGGCCGACGCACATCGATATATAAACACCTATTCCATACACATATTTTTATGTCACATATATACATATATATAACCTTTGATAGCTTACTTGCCTGTGCATGTGTGGGTATATAACTCGTCTATATATATATACCACATACATTTATTATCGTTATAATATATTTTAATGCGCACATACCTATATAAGTGGCACATATAGGAATGTAAGACCATATATATAAAGATAGCCATTGTATTGACATTATTTATTTGGAGATTGCAGATATGGATATATATCACACGTATACGCAATGCACACCTACTTTTATAATTTCATTGAATCGGCAGAAATATATAATGACAATAGAATCAGATTACGCCTCACGCTTACCCTATACCTATTATGCAGATGTATTTACACATACGTTGAAAGACGTTGATACAGGTACAGCGTATACCTATGATCAGTTCCGCAGATGTATGAATTCGATGCACGTTCAAACTTAGCATGGTGGACTGTGAGTCATTATAACACTGATTCATTATTAATCATGGAGCGCCGAACCCCACCAGGGCCGGTATAACCCCAACCCTGATCCTGAATTTTGTCGGCGTCATTTTTATTAATCAACCTTGAAAATAGTTTAATCGGGGTAGGTTATATCATCATGATTTATATTCTGATGCCATTACCGTTTGTCATGAGATTGACTGCCACGCATATGGACGTCTCTGCATTACACCATTCATAGCGCCAGGTCGATTTCATCGAAATATAATCGTTTTGGTTTGTGACGGCGCGTGTACGAGTTGTTTGTTTTGTTATACGCCTAGGACGCATCATGCGTACTGGATCAGAATGGAATAGCCGTGTAGCTTAGGGTTCTGACTGATCTGGATTTTCTTGCGATTACACTCTAATATTTTGATGGTTTTTGTACACAGAGATGGCGTCTTACTCAGGAGTTTGAGGTGCCAGACGCCGGCGCTTGCAGGACTGATGCCCCGCAAGTAATCTGCGTGTACCGCGTATGGTTGTTGATCCAGACTGGCTCAGTACTGCGTGAGTCAAATTCTGCTCCTCAGTACCTCGTCGGCCATTCTGTTGCATCCACGCGTACTCTGATGTCGGCTAAGTTGGTTCTCCCAAATCAACTTGGAGATATTTCTGATTTCTTTGGGGCAGTGGGATTAGGGTTTCACCTACCCTTCCCATTTGTCTCTGCAGCAAAATCTCAACGTATTATCCTCCCTTTCGGTTTATATAACTGGCTTGACTCACAGTCGAGTCTTATTCCAGTTGTTGTGGTTGTAATTTTACATCCTTCCTCCAGCAGGCGCGAATCTCTTTCAAGAGATTTGATGCGGACCACTATGGAGATTTAAGAGTATTCGCTTAGACTCCGGAGGGAAGGTTGAGCGTAGGGTTTATCAGCTGCACCCGAGTCTAATCTCGTCAGGTTCTATGTTTTTAATTCTTTTTTTTTCTTTAGTTTCGGCTTTAGACTAATGCGGTGGGTTTTCTATTACAGGTCTTTTGACTGCTAAGATTTTTACGCCCTCGCCTGGACAGGAGCCACAGGCTTACAGGCTGCCCCCTTTTGATTCCATTTTCATCTATATTCTGATGCGAACTCTCAGTTTTAATAGTGTCCAGGGTCGATAGCATTCCTATGGTTGTCGTGCCAATAGTTGTTTTGTTTTTTTTATTTAATGGCGTATTGTGCTCTGTTTCTTTTTCTTTTAAGCAAAGTGATTTACATAGGTTCAGCTTGAGTTACTGTTATATTAGCACAGAGATTCATGCCTCTGTTTATTTTCGTGCGTCCAGCATTCTAGTGTTATTGATATTCAATACCGACTGTCGGCCTATGGTGGACTAGTTGTATGGTTCCAATTGTCCTACCTAACTCGTACTGAGATCAGGGGTGTAATAGCCATTCGAGTCCAAAGCTTTTCTTTTATGTTTACTGCAGATGGCATCGATCGCTAATCAAACCCCGCCAAGGAGAAAGCGAGCTTTAACGTCGGTAACTCCCTTCCTCCACGTGATTTCGTCCTCTGTACAAATTTTTTTCTTTATTTTAATTTGTATACTATGGTTGCTCGGCCTCAAAATATCCAGACCTGCACTGTCGTTGTGAATGAAATATACTACCTTCAGGCAGAACAAGTTACTTTCCTCTTATGCCATATGCCTATTCGATACCTTGTGTACTGGTTGGATGCTCGGCCCGGCTATCGTCGAGTTCATTCGTAGTTGTATATTTGGGTACGATGTCGGCCAGTGTTTAAATACGACTATCCATGCGACCGATCGGATCATATGATAGATAGTCCTAGCTATAATAGGAATCACATGCATGCATAAAACAATCTGGTTAAAATGCATATCGTAGTTTGATTTAAAATGTATATCGTAGTTTGATTTTGTTTTTCTCCGTTTATTTCATATCCTGTTTTAAATCCATCCTAACTGCCGTAGACACTCATGGTTGGGCAACTTAGGGTTTATTAAATCGCAACAGGCCAATGCGTAGAAAGTTAAAGAGACACCATGTGTTAATAAAATTTGACTATACATTAAGTTGCATCGATATATAGTTCAATTAGTTTGCCTCATACTTTAATTCGCATCGATACATGGGTCCTATCTATAGTTTCTTCCACCGAATACGAATTTGTAACTATTGTAATTATTGTTAAGAGGAGATATTATTATAACTCTCGGCTCTTATTTTTGTTTGGTTTTCATATATGTTTATTCAATAGTTAATTGAATAGTATACCTTGAAGTTAGGTTAAGAAAATTACTATGATATTTGTTCAAAGATTAGGGGTATATAAAAATAAATAATATAATCTATAAATGCTATAAGTGAGATCACATTTCCAAAGAGTAGAATTTCTTCATGCATTAGCAAATCTCAAATGGATATTTTTAATGTCTTTACTTCCCTTTTATTGTACCATAAAATTTTCAGATCTGCCACCATAGTTTCCTAACTTACATATGAGCATGAATTTTCACCTTGGTATATGCAAATGGGATTTAGTTAATATTTAATTATCTGTGGAGACTATGTACCTTCAGATTTAAACCGTCTTTGGTTTAAAAATTCTGTGGGTTCTACTCTATGGATTAAAGGTCTACAACTAAACGGAATCTGGAAGGTGAATGCCTTAAGCTAGATTCTGTTAAATGTAGTACTAAAATCAATCATACCATTTCATCAATTTTTTATATGTAGCCAATTCATACCATAATACATCAACTGAACAAAATTTTCAGGAACATACCACTATTGCAATTGACCAACCTCCCAACCTTAGAGTCCTCTTTGTCTCCCCGAACTCACCCAGAAATTTGAGATCACCCTGCATAAGTCGGACCAACCTGCGATGCAGCAGGAGCAGCTTATTTAAGCTCATAATTCCCCAAAGCATGTTTCTAATTCTGCGTCCAGAATAGCAGGATGCTTTCTTTCCTGTTTAGCCTAGGCTTCCCATTTTTGGGATACTTTAAAGCTGCTTTAAGCTTTTCCTCAGCTTTTCCAGCTTTTTCTCACTTCTTCCCAACTACTCCTCTTCATTGGGGCAATTTAGATTCCTCCTCAAATCTAAATAATTCTTTCAAGGATTTTTGAAAGATTTTTGGGGATTTGTTGCCTTATCCATCCTCATGGATTTTGGCAAGTGATCTCACATTCTCTTTTTGGTCAAAATGCACAATAATTTTATTTATTTCCTCAAATAAAATATGCACATACATTCACACCATACTTAGCCTTGGGGTCCACCCCCTTAAGGATTAAAGTTCAATTTGTCTAACTTTAAAAATTCAACACACAAATTGGGGGGTGTTCTGATGCGATTGTCACAATACTGGACTTATATAGATGGTCATGGGGTGTATTGTTGATGGGGTGTATTGTTAAGTCACTCCATGATGTGATGGGTAGTAGTTTCTCAAACCATAGATCAAACTTGAAGTAATCTCTAGAAAACTCAAATAACTTGGTAAAAAAAAAGATAATATAAATAATTTATAATTAATAATGATATGTTTTTATAATAAAATAATAATTCTTATTTTAATTATAATTTAATTATTATTTATTAAACAATATCTATGTTATAATTATTAAAATAAAATAAATAAGATTGTTGAGATTTGCCTCTACAAGACTCTCATTGCCAAGCTTAAGATGAAAAAAGGGTGGTCTGAATGTATTAAATACAATATGGGGTTAAGCAAGGGTGTCTCCTATCCCCTACCTTTTTTGGAATTTACATCTATAAGCTAGAAGAGTATCTCGAAACTATGACTTGCAAGGGCAATGAGCTTGCTGGTATAAACATTAATCTTCTCGTTTATCCTGATGATATCATTCTTCTTGCAAAAAGCCATGATGAACTAGAAAATCATCTTAAGACTCTTCTTGTCTACTGCTCCAAGATGGGTATGATAGATAATACCGACAAGACTAAACTCATGATCATTAAATCCAAAAATATCACCCATGGTAGTTCCGTCTATGATAACCATTGCTTGGAGTGGGTTTCTGCTTATAAATATTTGGGTATGGACTTTCCTCATTAGCTCAACTCAAATTATAGCATCGAGAAAAGGATTATTAGAGGTTGGAAATCTTATAATGAGCTTGAAAATAATTTTAAGTCAGTCGATCTTATCCTTTGGAGTAACAAAAGGTTCCTCTTTGAGGCTCTCTTCACCCATGTTGGCTTATATGGATGTGTAGTTTGGGGTTGCAGTATATCCAAAGAGTCATGGAGCAAGATAGAGATGATTAAAAAATAATTCATAACCTACAACCTTAAGATCAAGGGAAATAATCCCTTTCCTATCCTCTTGATATAAGTTGTCTTGTCCCGAAAGTACGACTATTTTTAGATATCTGATGTATAAGAAAAATATTTACAACATGGAGTCCAAGTGGCTCCCAAAAATTACTTCTAACTTTAGTTAAAACCCCCACCTTCACCTCAAGCGCTAGTGGCATAAGGATGCCCAGTTGTGGCTCAACCATTGGGGGATTAAGGAGGAGATCATCATAGGAAGAAAGGACAGTGTCAAAGTTACTATTAACTCCAATTTTAAGGACAATTTTTGAGATGATAATAAGTTGGAGGGTAAAAGGAAGCTAAGATACTATAAGGCACTGATGAACCCCACCCTTGATAACTAGAATTATCTCTCTTTGTTGACCAGCACTAAGAAAAAAATGAACATCGCAAGGATAATAAATAATTCTCATGAGCTTCGAAGTGAAAGCGGATGATGACTACTCCCAAGACTCTCTGGGATGATATAATTAGTCATATTTGTGATACTAAGAGGGTGGAAGATGAAAAACACTTCATATTAGATTGTTCGGCGCTTACTCACACCCTCTCTCAATCCCCTAACATATGCCACACTTCCAATCTTCTGGACTTATTAAGTCAACCCAAATATAGCTATTTTGGAGCACTTCTTTCCCTTCTTTTCGACCATAGACATAATATTTTGATGAATCACAATTGGATTATTTTCCTTTTCTTGAGGTCCTTAGATCATTTTTCTTTTTTTGAGGTATGGTAGACCGCATTGGTCTTAGTGGACATCATCATCATCATCATCATCATCATCATCATAATCACCATCATCATCCTCATCAATATTTTAAATTGAAATATCCTAAATTACACATATATAATATTTATCTACCATTGTGAAGATGTATTCAATCTTTGTTTTAAGTGTTCCCTTATAAGAGGGTGTGAATTGTGTTTATATATTCTTTAATGTTTTTTATTTTTTTTATAATTTATTTATTATTTATTTAAAAATAGTTATATTGTATTTATTATAATAAAATAAATAAAATTATATAATCTTTAAAATTACAATTAAATTTTAAATATATAAATATTGGTTAATAATACTTTAAAATAGATGTGTTTTTTTTATTTTATTTTTTTTATATTCTAAGGCTAGTAAACTTATCTCTAAATCTTTTTATTTGATGCCTTGATCTCATCTCATCCTCATCTTGTCGTGAAGATGAACCACATTCATTAGTTAGAAATGGGAATATGTAATATCCCTATTTTTCTTCTTTTTTTATAGGAAGTCAAAAGTTCTAAAGATCAAATGGACCTATAGGAAATTTATATGTGGACATAAATGAAAGTTGAATTAAACAAATGGAAAATTGAATTATTGTGAAAAGACTACAGTATAATTAGAGATAAGGAATTAGGGTCAATGAGGATGGATAAGATTCGGAAGACTTTCCTAGATTCTCCAAAAATCCTTGGAGAAAATAAATTAAAATTAAATATTAGATTGGAGATAAAAAAGCAAAACGATACCTCTATAAAGTGGAAAGTTACCGGGAAGAGGCGGAACAAAACTAGAAAGAGGAAAAAGCTAGTTTTAAAGTACTTTTGTGGAAAAAACAAAAGGAAAGCCTAAGAAAAAGAAAATAACATCCTGATTAACTGGACACAGTTATGGAAAAAATATGATGGGAAAGTAGGCTTAAATATGTCATTCCTGGGTAGAAAATAGGTTGTCTAGACGTTGGAGGAATTGGTCTCTTCTCGCGGGTGGGGCGGGGCTATGGATATAAAACTCAAGTTTGGGTGGAAAATAGTCTTACCTTAAGTGGTATACATAGTTAATTTAATTCTCGATTATTACTCTTTTTTTATGATTAGAATGATAAATTGGAGAAATGATGTTTATGCAGAAAGATAATTGGGAAGTGATATTTCTAAGTTAATTAGTATAATGGAATTATGTTAGTTTAAATTTATATTCTGATGTATTTAATAGAAAATAACTATATTGAATATAGTAAAATAAATTAGTAAACAAAGATACATAAATTCTAAACCCAATTTTGAAGGTTTAAATATGTTGTTAGGTTGTGAGAAATTATATGTTCCATTGAGAAAATACATCATATGAATTAGAACAAATGTTAGCATAATTATTCTACGAATCAATTTGAAACAGAAATATAGGTACACTGAGAGATAATTTACAATCTAGAAAAGCACATGATTGTTCAAATAAAACTTAAATATAGGTATTGTATCTCCATTTCAAAGATAGCTTCTATATATTAATTCTTATGAATAAACAAGAAATTAATTAATTAATTAATTATATATATATATATATATATCAGTACTTGAATATTTGGAAAAACATGGATACAAAATTGAGGTAGAGAGGAATCCTTATTATCAAAGTAAGGATTGAATTTTGTAGAAAGTAATGATAAAATGTACTATTATAAAATTTCCATAGTTCATTAAATGAATACAATTATTCATTTTATTAATTACAAAATGTAGATAGGAATAAATATCTTGGATTTCATGGAATTCAGTGGATTTAATTCTGGCAGGTTATCAACCAACCTGTGCATAGAAGCAATAAAAGAAATTGTCAATGCTTGTGGGAGGAAGGCATTGATAGACGAGAAATAAATTGTGCAAGGTACAATACCTATACAATAAACCATAATAGAAATGGTTAGAATTTAATTATGAGGATAATTAAATTAATTATATGAAATCTGAGGAAGGAATGATATGAAATTAAATATTAAATTACCTTAGTAGTCAAGGAGAATTTCCATGAAAATTCTTGTGGTCAAATCAGGAAATAAATTAAACTCCAAAGAAAAAAATATACAAGTGGGTAAACTATAAATAAATAACTATATAGAAAAATATAGAAGTGAAATTACCTGTATTAGGACAACGTAAAACATGAATATCCATGACTAGTGTTAGAGGAGTAAAGAAGATCTTGGAACACACGCCATTTTATTAGTTGAGTGAACTAATTAAAATGTTTAGTATTTCTGGGAGGATGAACAAGAACATATTATATAAATGTATTTTCCCCGAATATCGATACTGATAAAGGAGTATTATAGAGATGGAAAATAATCAAATAGGTAGGAATTATACCTACTATTAAACGCCAAAGTATTAAAACTTAATTTCTTTGTATTATACTCTAAATTTAAATATTCATAACCTTGAGATAGAATTTATGGAAAAATGAGGAGTTCCAAAATAACGAGAATCCAAAATTAGGGCAAAATAAGAGTTAAGTTGAATCAATGATACGATATACTCATAATCATCCACATGGAAAGAATCGAGTGAGGGAAATCAATTGTGAAGACGAGAGGTCCATTCTCCAGATCCATGTGATGGCTTTAATGAACTCAGTATAATTCATAAATGAAAAAATATGGAAAGGATAAATCCATTAATCCTTCAAACTTCAAATCTTACATACAGTCATCCCAAATCCCAATTTCATAAATGTGTACCATTGTGTGAAATGGTGCTAAGTTAATCAGGAACATAAATAAATTATTTTGAAAAGCCATGAGACCGAGGTAAGTCCATGTTAATTCTAGAAGAGAGGCCTACATGACATCCACTAATAATTATATACCATAAAAATAATCCTATGTAGGGCTAGAGGAATTAATATACAATGTAAACATTCAAATGATGAACTTTCATACAATGGGTACTTAAGAAGGTTATCAGTTATATATATTGCAAAGTGGGGTATGTAGTAAGGATAAGGCAAATGTAATAATATCAAATTCATTCTAAGGATTGAATGAATCACTTCTGGATATTAAATGTATATATAGGTAAATTTGTATGCTAAAAACATTGGTAAGGTCCCAATGATTGCCTTGATAGAATCTAATATAGGATTTTCAACTAGGGAAATTTGATAATTCCTAATCAAGTGGCTACAAGTATAATAAAAATAAAAATATGTTAGGGAGAACATAAAAGAAAAATATGTTGAATTAGAAATACAAATGGAATTAAAAGGTTAAAAGGATAATATATGAATTCTATTATGCTAGAGTTAGCATAAGTAGCATAAATTCCATTATGATAAAAAAAAGGAAAAGTGATTGATGAAAATTATTGGACATAAATTCGTCGATAGTAAGGAAAACATAAAACAAATAGACGAATAAGTTAAAGAGTGACAGGATACATTAATGCATTTGATTGCAGTTGCTCTTTATACGGTAAAATAAATAAATAAATAAATGTGGTAGTGGAGTTGTTACATATTGTTTCAGATACGATGCCGAAACACTCGGTCTATATGTTTCCTAACACCATAAAATAAAAATCCAAGGTTTATGCTGTTGTAAATAGTTTTTTTTTATGGAAAATTTTACACTAATTTCATTCTATGTAGGGTGAATTAGTGCAAAAAGGTACAACTGAAATTATGAACAAAGGGGAAGAGTTGTATGTAGAGCTGGGTGGTGCAAGAAATCCACCAGATCAAAATGTTCAGTTTTTGGATACGTTCTGGGAAATGCAAGAAGAATTGGTTCATCTAAGAACCAGTAATGAACGATTTCTAGAAGCTAGCAAAGAACAACAGATGTTGATTAAGTAATTAGCCTCAAGGTCTAGTCATGAAAGTGAAGACCTGAAGAAAGAGAAAAGAGGATGAAACCACTGATAAGGGTCTAATGATGGTAAAGTAGCTAGACATGATCCCAAAAATAAAAAGGAGTAGGATGAGGAATCCTAGCTCCTAAACTTAGAAAAACACCTTCGGGTTACTAAATGAAAATAGTGTGAAAAATAAAAAAATTATAAATCTACCAATTGCAGGGTAAAGCTAATTGTGGTATGAAGAAACTAGAGTGATAGAAGTGTAGAATGGAAAAACCACTAATTAAGAAGACTCTAAATCAAAGTTCAAGTTTATATACTTGAATGATAGAGGTAATAATGATAAAACAAGGAAACAAAAGAATCACAAAAGAATCATTAAAGTGTTGAGGTATCGGGGAATCTCACCAGACAGTTCACAAAATAAAATTTAGAACAATTAAGGGGTTCGAGAGACAGTAAATGACAAGGCTCGAAAAATACCAGGGACTAGCACTGCCTTAGTAAACCAATCGACTGAAATACCAATCAATCATAATAAAAAGTTGAAGGTATGAATTCTGAGCAATTTTTTGTTGATTCAATAAATTTAGGAATGGAAATTTGTTAAGTGAGTTTACAAATATTAGTAAATTGTAAAAAAAAATCAAACCAACCATGGTTAGTATAGTAACCATAGGAAAGGAGACTTGAAAAAATCTTGCAACCATGAAAAAATTAGAGGAATACGAAACAAAATTTAAATTAAAACATTCTATCAGTAGAATGATATAATCTGTTAGTAGGAAGAAGAAGCTGGAAAAAATTGAAATTGAAGGTATGATTGTTGAAAAACCTATTCTATTAATAAATTCAGGAGCAACTTCAAGCTATATAAGTCCCTAGATGGTGGAAAAGTGAAAATTAAAATCATAAATTTTTTTAGCAAGCTTGGTTTGTCCAATTAGCTACTGGAAAAAAAAGAAAAGTGACCCATAAATTACCAAATGGGTATGAAAATGAATTAAGTTTAAATATTTTACCTTTATATTGCAATGATGTGTTAGTAGAAATGGATTGGTTTGAAAAAAAACAGAAATAAATAGTCAATTGTTTAGAAAAAAAATAGTTCATTGTATAGACGGTGAGGGAAAACCAGTGATAGTGAAAGGAAAACCTAGACCAATATCAATTAGACAAATTTTAGCACTACAATTAAAAAGGATAGCAACGAAATATTGTCAATTATATGTTGTACAAGTGGAGGAATTGGGACAACAAATCGAAAAAGAAACTATAGAAAATTTAACAGTAATGAGAGAATTCAAAGATGTGTTTCTAGATGAAATTTTTCAACTTCCCCGTAAAGGAGAAATTGATTTTTGCAATTGAATTAATAACTAGAGCTACACTTGTCTCTAGAGAACCATATAAATGAATACCCCAGATTTGATACAACTAAAATTTCAACTATAAGAGTTGTTGGATAGAGGTTATATACGACCAAGTTTGTCTCTAGGAGGAGTACCCGTGGTGTTGTGAAAAATAAATATGGCACTTTCAGAATGTGTATATACTACAGACAACTGAATAAACTAACTATAAATAATAGATATCCTCTACCCATAATAGATGATTTATTTGAGTAAGTGAGAGGAGCCATTATCTTTTCAAATATTGACTTAAGGACAGGCTATCATCAACTGATAATTAAGGATGAAGACATAAATAAGACTTCATTCAGAGCTAGATACAGACCCTATGAAATTTTATTTCTACCTTTTGGGTTTACTAATGCCCTGCTACCTTTATGTGTTTAATGAATAGTGTCTTAAGTAAGCATCTAGACAAATTTCTTCTAGGGTTTAGTGATGACATTCTAGTATATGCTAGGAATGAAGCAGAATATAAATAACATCTCACAATTTTATTACAAATAATTAGAGAACATAATTTATATGCCAAACTTAGCAAATGTGAATTTTATAAAGAAAAAAATTCAGTATTTGGGTCCTGTAGATTTAGAAAAAGGATTTGCAGTAGACCTAGAAAAGATACAACCTCTCATGGATTTGCATGTTACTACTAATGTTTCAGCCATAAGATCATTCATGGGAATTGTAGGATACTACAGGAGATTTGTAGAAGGAATTTCAGCTTTAGCTTATCCTATTACATCTCTACAAAAGAAAGGAGTGAAGTTGAGTGAACAGAAAAAATGTCAACATAGTTGAACAGTTAAAAATAAAACTAACAATTTCTCCTATTTTGAAAATTGTTGATCCAAACAAAGAAATTGTAGTATCTATAGAGGCTTTTGCAGAAGCATTAGGAGGGGTACTATTACAATAAAACTTAGCCATAGCATATGAGTCAAGAAAATTAAGGAGATGTGAACATAAGTAAACTGTGTATGACTTAGATTTAGCTGTTGTAATGAATGCTTTGAATATGTGGCGGCATTATCTATTAGGAAAAAAGTTTTTGTTGATGACCGATCACATAATTTTGAAATATTTTTTCGCACAACTTGATTAAATGCTAGATAAACTAGGTAGTTGTATTTCCTTAGTGATTTTGACATAGAAATCAAAAATATTAAAGTAAAAGAAAATAATATTATAGATGCCTTGGGCTAGAATTCTCCTCAAAAATTTGAACAGTTTTGGGATTAGTGCAAATTCTGACATTGAAGGATTGATACAAGAGGTAATGAGTCAAGATTTGACTATGAAAAACTTTAAGAAAATTTGCAGAAAAATGAGATTTTTGGATATACTTAAAACCAAAGAGGTTTGATTTGTTATAAAAACACATTGTACATCCCAATTTTGAACTCATTAAAACATGAATTTTTAGCTGACTATCATAAATGACCCTATGCAGGACATCCGAGGTATTAGAAATTGATTTCAGCCTTGAGAAAGAATATGTTTTGGCCATGTATGAAAAAGGATGTGGCTAATTATTTAGCTAGATGCTTTTAATGTCAACAGGGAAAAGTAGAGCATCAACATCTAGTAGGATTGTTGAATCCTTTACCTATCTTAGAATGGAAGTGGGAAAGAGTTTCCATAAATTTTATAACTGGTTTGCCTAGAACAAGACACTAACAAAATCAGTACAATAGTTTTTCCGGTTCAAGCTACTTTGGTCACAGATCAAAGTAATCAACGTGTCCAAGAAATAAATTATGGAATAATATGGATTTCCAAGATTGATTATATTTGACAAGGCTGACAAGGTTAAATTCAAATGGGTTCTAAAAGTTATGTTGTGGGAAAAAGAGTACAAAGTTGAACTTTCGTATTGCTTTTCATCAATAGGACAGATTGAAGCAATCAATCAAATTTTAAATACATGTTGTGTGTGTATGAAATTAACAAAGGGACATAACCTCAAGTGGGAAAACTACATTTGGTAGAGTTTTTTTTAATACAAAATAGTAAGCTTCTAATTAAGATGTATTTTGGTTGAAGCTATATGTAACAGGAAATTGTTATAGCCCGATTAGCTGGAGTCCATTAAAGAGGTTGTGCAGAGGGGAAGGGAATTCATAAATAATTCCAAATGGGAGACCATGTGTACTTGAGGATTAAGCCTCACCAAAGTACAGTATTATGCTGGTAACTGTGCTTAGTAGCACTATACTACTATAAACCCTTAGGAGTCTGGCTACCAAGTGACTCTATTGAGACATATTAAGGTTCAGAGTATCATCCCGATTCATTATTATAAATGTATATAGGTGAATCTACTAATGTTAATTGATATCATCTATGAACAGGTGGAAACAGGAATAAAAATGTCTTCCAGATTATATATACCTAAAGACTTGGTTTTAGTCTAGAATGCCATTAAAGGAATTTAAGTTATAAGTTAGGGTTAAAACCTTTATTAACTTCTTATCATGATGCCTTTATAATACATTTATATGTATTTGCACCTTATTATACACGATTCCCACCCAAGCATTTTATTCGCGCTTTGACAATTAAATTGAACTCATACTTATGAAACCCATTGAATTCATTTATTTCGTCCTGCCCACATGGATTTAAACCCTCTTAACGTGGCTTATTGACTTGTTAATCGTCAATGTAACCTTTGAGTAAACATACACTATTGATTTGGTTCTGGTTTCAAGTAATATTATTCATTAATGTCGAAGTTGGTCATTAAGACGCGTTGGAACTTTGAGTTAAGATATCTTCTCCAATTAAACGTGATTTTACTCGTTGTATAACTTGTGATACAGAACAAATATACATGAGATACATTGGGATATGTTTATATTTGATTTAACTTACTAGATCACATGGTCTCGGATGGAACCCTTTCAGCTCCGGGAAAAATTCATCCCACTCCCGATTTCCAACACTTGGATGGTTAGGATTGAATACATGTTAGGGTTTGATGGTTCCATAAAGCTTTCTTGTTTGGACTGAGGTTCATTTTCACTTATGAATTTTTTTGAACGCCTTCTACCCTGCGTTATATTGCCTTTCCATTACCCGTCTTCCTCTCTACTATTGTTATGGGCTATGGATGAAGAATAGTGCTAGTTGACTGAAGAGGAGCTCTATGTTTACCATACCGAGGCTACCTTCATCATTCGTCCAGGAAAGACGTCCCCATTTATGTTGTCTTTTCCCATTATTACATTCATGGATTTTGGTTTTAACCACTGTTTGTAAATTTTAGTTTATCTTCTTACGTAATTTCTTTATGTCTATGCCCAAAATGAAAAGGGTAGACTCGTTCATTCTTGGAGTGATATTATTGTAAGTAGAATCACTTCGTTATGGAATTTGTGGTTTCTTACTTGTCCACCTTAAGTTTCCGTGATTTCTTTTACCTCATACTACACAATTTTTGGAATATGAAGGGACTGTGAACATTCCAGTATAGCTATGGGCAAGAGATTGACAGTATTTGGTTATACTGTATTTCTGTACTTTTTCATTTCGAAAATCGTTATTGTGCTATTTATTCACAGAGTTTTCATTATTAGTTTACTCTCTTTAGTTTTTTCAATACACAGAGTCTTAGAGTTGTCCATAATTGTATACAATTTGGGAATTCTTCTGAGACATTTCCTACCTGTGTTAATTACAGGATGGGAATGTCGTTTCAGCTTTTAATATATTTTGATATTTTATAACAATATTGTATATTATTTTAATATTGGTATCGATATATTCTTACAACGTTTATTGAAACGCAGTTGGAAGACTAGATAGGCTCCTGCTGCTCCTTAGTGTCTCGTGCAATGGTCAAATACACTTACAATAGGTTCATATTCCCCTTTTTCTCATTTACAATTTTCGTTTCTATTACCTGGGTTAGTTTTATCGTGTTCCTTCAACGACTGAAGTTTTAGCATGGTTTCCTTAAACCAAATACTTAAAGTAATTTCTTGATTTTGTGGATTCACAGGTGAGAATCCCTTGTTAGGTTTTCTCAATTTCATTTTTCCTCCACAGAGATTCTCGCTTTCTAGTTATGTCTAAGTGAATCCCCAAATTTAGACTTTCCATTCTACTATTCCTCACAATGTTTCCCCAGTTTATCATTCAACATACTTACATAGTTATATTTACATAATAATATATTTTTCGTTATGTTTCAATGACTAAAAAGGTTTTGAGTCAATATCCTATATGTGAATGACTAATCTTTTGTTTAATGTATATGCGTACATGGGTATTTCTCATACATTGAGATTCTATCCTACTTAATATTATTTATAGTTTTTGAGTCAACCTGTACAGTACGAAATTATCAAAACTAACTATTTATCTTTTTATGACTACAACCATAAGCTCTTAATGTTGTACATAAGGTAATGATTTAATTATTTTTCCTTTAATCCTTACTTATTTTATTTTCATTTGTCTCTACTATTCTTAATCCGAATCTAACTTTCAATTTTGTCCCTTAAAGGTATCACTATATGTCACCTACTTTTGGATATGTGTATGTCCATGAATTTTTTACTATTTATTCATGATATATGGATTATTTTTATCCAGGTTGGTCCAAGTAACCATTGGATTTTCTCATATGCAACTCTGCAAACTTTTGTTGAGAGTCTTTATAGTTTTCTATAAAGTGACACAATTCCCTCTCTGTAAATTTTTATTATAAGTAGCTCTTGTTTAAACTGTAAAATTTATATGAACTGAAACGTTTATAAGGATGTAATTATATGGACTTATGACTTATAAATTTTTGGCTATGTATTCTATAAACTTTTTCTTTTCAATTGAAATATTATTGGAAACCCAACATAGTATTTTCATTTTAGTTATAGTTTCACTTCTAGTTTTAATGTAGGAATACATCCTGAAGATATACATATATTATTTTCTGTCTAGTAATTCCTAGTTAATAATTTATCCTTCTCAATTATTCTACAGTACAGGGATTTTCTTAACTATATTGTGTATTCATTTATCTCTCATACATACTTATTTATGCTTAGAAATTGTTTCATAATATAATTTACAACTTGGTAAAATAATACTAGAACATATTTGTTAACGAAATAAAAATTTCCTGAGAGTTACCTAACCTCAGATCTAATACTTATACCGGATTTAGACATTCTGAGAGTTGGTCCTCTCCATAGTTATGTCTGTACCACAATAAATGGCATACTATTTTTATTATAGTCCATTCTGTTCAATGTACAGACCTTCCAAATTTATTTATAATTTACTTGAATTTTACAGCATAGACTCATATTCAGATTCATAATTTCATAGGTATATATCTATACTACTTTGCTTCCTCAAAAAACTCATAATATTAATAAATTATAATTTAAAAATGAAATTAACTGTTGCATACCACTTAAGGTAGAGTAGGTTCCACCCAACCTTTGAGCTCTTTCTCCACAACTTACCGCCAAGCAGGGATCAATTTCTCCAGAAATAGACAACCTCTTGTGAATCCTCAATCTTCTTATTTAGGCATGCTTTCCCCTCAGCCTTTTTCCCTTAATTGTCTCTGGTTAAATCAGGATGATGCTTTCCCGTCTGCCAATGCTTTCCTTTTTTTTTCTTCCAAAAAATTAGTTTAAAGCTAGCTCTTCCTCTTTCTAGCTTTATTCCACCTCTTCCCAGTAATTTCCTCTTTAATGGGGTATCTTTTTATATTTTTATCTCCAATCTAATTTAAGTATATAATTAATTTCCTCCAATGATTTTTGGAAGACTGGGAAAGTCTTATAAACCTTATCCATCCTCATGTATTTTGTTTCCAAATATTTAATCATATTATAGTCTTTGCACAATTAATTTCCAATTTATTTTATTAACTTGAAATAATAAAATAAATCCTCACAATTGTTTTCCATTGGGGTCCACTGTACCCTTTTGGACTTTTTAAAATGTGTAATAAAATCATATGAATTGGGGACATTAAATATTCCCCTCTAAAACAAAACATCGTCCTCGATGTTGTAAAGACAAAAATAAAATTCACTTTTCAAACAGTGATGGGTATTTGTCCTTCATATCTTCCTCTCACTCCCAAGTAGCCTATTGGGGCACAAAGTGCCTCCATTGCAATTTCACCCTGGCTAATATCCTCTTTCAGAGCTCAATTACTTCCCGTGCCAAGATTTGAAGTGGCTCTGGAAGGAATTCCCCTTATGGTTCCACCTGTATAGCATTCCAATCAATAACATGAGTAGGATCATGCACATATTTTTTTAATAATGAAACATGAAAAACATCATGAACGTTAATGTGACAAGGTAAAACCAACTTGTATGCAACTATTCCAACTCTTTCCAACACTTCAAAAGTTCCACAGTAGCGTGGTGCCAGTTTTTCACAGCTACCAGTGTACAAAGTACTCTTCTTGGGTTTAATCCTTAGATAAAAATGATCACCCACATTGAATTATCTATGAATTATCTTTTTAGATGCATTAATTTTTTGGTTGTCTTGTGTTTTTTTGATATTTTGTTGAATTTTATTTACATTTCTCTCCATTTCCTGCAAAGCATCATGTCCAAGTATTAACTTATCCTCTATTTGACTCCAACTTAGAGGTGTATGGAACTTTATGCCATACAATGTTTCAAAAGGAATCATCTTGATTGGGGCTTGGTAGCTATTATTGTAGGCAAACTCTGCTAAATGTAGGAAGTCTTCTCCTAACAGTTGGTCCATCTATTACATACATTCTCAACATGTCTTCTAAAATTTTGTTTGTTCTTTCAATTTGGCCATCATTTTGGGGATGGTATGCGGTACTAAAATTTAATTTGGAGCCCATGCCCCAAAATAGACTTCTCCAAAAAGTTGTAGTAAAATTTTTATCTCTGTCTGATATGATCATCTTAGGAATACCATGCAATTTTACAATCTCTTTCATAAATACATTGGCTACTTCAGTTGTGCCAAAGGTAGATTGTACTTGTACAAAGTGTGCAGCTTTAATAAAGGTATCAATTACTACCATGATAGAATCATGTTGGTATTTATTCCTTGGTAAACCAGTAATAAAATCCATGGAAATTGTCTCCCAATTCCATTCTGGAATGGGTAAAGGATTCATCAATCCCGCTGGATGCTGATGTTCTACCTTCACCTATTGACATTCTAAACATATAGCTAGGTAATTTGCCACATCCTTTTTCATACCACGCTAGAACATGTTCTTTCTTAAAGCTAAAATTAATTTCCGATACCTTGGATGTCCCGCATAAGGTCTTTTATGATACTCATCCAACATTTTGCTTTTTAAGGAGTCCACCTTGGGAATGTATAATCTATCTTTATAACAAATCAATCCCCTTTGGTTTTTGGTATACCCTTTCATCTCTTATTTTTGAGCTCTTTCTTGAAGTTTTTCATAGTTTGGGTCTTGTCTCATCACTTCTTGTATCAATCCTTCAATATCAAAGTTTGCACTACTCTCAACACTATTAACTCTTTGATAGGAATTTTTTTTTAATGCATCTGCAATCTTTTTTTCCTTCCCCTTAATATGTTTGATATTTATGTCAAAATCACTAAGGAAGGAAAACCATCTACCTTGTCTAGCATTCAAATCAGGTTTTGTGAAGGAATACTTTAAACTGATGTGATCTGTCATCAATATAAACTTTTTCCCTAAAATATAATGTCTCCACATCTTCAAAGCATGTATTACAACAACTAACTCTAAATAATACACACTATATTTCTATTCATGTTTCTTGAGTTTCCTTAATTCATATGTTGTGACTGAGTTTTATTGCAGTAACAGTCCTCCTAATCCCTCTCAACAGGCATCTGTGCATACTACAAATTTTTGATTTAGATCAACAATCTTTAAAATATGTGTTGTTGTAAGATTTATTTTTAACTGTTCAAAACTATTTTGAAATTTTTTAGTGAATTCATCCTTAACTCCTTTTCTCTGTATAGATGTAATAGGGTAGGCTAAGGCTTGAAATCTATCTATGAACCTCCTATAGTATCCTGCAATTCCCATGAAGGATCTTACAGAGGAAACATCAGTAGGCACTGGTGACTCCATTATAGCTTGTATCTTGTCTGGGTTCACAACCAATCCTTTCTCTGAAATTATATGACCCAAGTATTGAATTTTATCCTTGAAAAATTCACATTTTCTAAATTTAGCATACGATTTATTTTCTCTCAGTGTTTGTAAAAAAATTCTAAGATGTTCTTTATGTTCAGCTTCATTCTTAGAATAAATCAGAATGTCATCAATAAATTCTAGGACAAATTTGTCCAAGTATTTATTTAAGGCACTGTTCATTAAGAACATAAAAGTAACATGTGCATTAGTCAACACAAAAGGTAGGACCACAAACTCATAGTGTCCATATCTGGTTCTGAATGCAGTTTTACTTATTTCCTGATGTTTAATTCTCAGTTGATGGTAGTATGTTCTTAGATCAATTTTTTGAAAATGTTGTGCCTCCTCTAACTTGGTCAAATAGATCATCTATCCTGTGTAGGGGTTATCTATTATTGATTGTAATTTTATTCAATTGATAGTAATCTATGCACATTCTAAACGTACCATCTTTCTTTTTGACAAACAATACCGGTCCTCCCCATGGGGATACATTTGGTCTTATATAACCTTTATCCAGCAAATCTTGTAGTTGCATCTTAACCTCCATCAATTCTGGGGTACTAATTCTGTATGGGGCTATAGAGAGTGGTGTTGCTCCTATCACTAAGTCAATTGAGAAATAAATTTCCCTTTTAGGGGGACGATGAGGAATTTCATCTGGAAACACATCCTTAAACTCCCAGATGACTAGTAAATTCTCTAAAAGATCATTTTCAAGTTGTTGTCCCAAATCTTCTACATGCACAGCATACACTTGGTAGATTTTTCTTATAATTATCTTCTATTGAAGTGTTGAAATTTGTCTCACATATATGGCTTTGGGTTTCCCTTTTACTATCACAAGTTTTCCCTCTCCATCTATGCAGTGTATTGTTTTGTCTAAACAATTTGAAATAGATTTTTTTTTTACTAACCAGTCCATTCCAACCAACCCATCATAGGAACCTAAAGGTAGAATATTGAAATTCAGTTTAGTTTTGTACCCATTTATATTTATATATTTCTGGCGTAATTTATGAGTCAGATTCCTTTTCATCCCAGTAGCTAACTGGACTAACCATGACTGCTGGAATATTTTTTATTGTAATTTACATTTTTCTACCATTTGGGGACTCACATAACTTAAATATGCACCTGGATCTATCAAAATATAAATAGGTTGTTCAACAATCATACCTTCTATTTTGACCATAATGGACTGGTGTTCAACTTGACGATCTTCCATGGCAACACCAATTTTGGGGATGTTTCTTGCCACATCATTTACAGTAGTTTCCTCTCTCAGTAATTGTATATTTTGAATGTTTTTGTGTGGACAATCTCTCAGTAAATGAGGTTCTCCACAACCTTAGCACTTTAAAGGTTCCCTCATTTTAACAATTCCTTCTCTCTTATTGTTTCCATCAGTCTGTTTACACCCTGCTTGTGATTGGGCTGGGTGATTCTCTTCGGTTTTGGTAAAAATTTTCCTTTGGTGATTTCTCCCAAATTTCTTTAAGTAGGTTGATTTTTTCTTTTCCCACTAGAGTCACTCTTATCTTTTTTCATCTAGTTATTTGCTTGTTCATTTATGCCTTTGAATTGTTGCTAACACAGTCTCACTTTTTGCACCAGTTCATCGATTTTCTTGGGATTTTCAAATTCTATCTTGTCCTTATTTATAGTAGGTAGGTAGTTTAAAAAATACTATACCTTTATCTTCTCCTCCCTTATATAAGGTACATAAAAAAGCAGGTTGGTGAATTTGGTAGAAAACTCATCAACAGTAAGTTCTTTGAACCTAAGCTCATGAAACTCTTTGGCTTTATCATCATAATAGCATTCATTCATATATATATATTTAAATTTGATTTGGAAATCCTCCTAAGTGATAGTTTTCTCGTCTATCACATGAACCATCTTGGTTTCCTCCCACCACAAGGTATCATTTCCTTGTAATTGATAGATAGCCAGCCTGGATTTCAAGTTACTTTCATATTAATAAACTTTAAAGTACTTTATCATGTCTAGAAGCCAAGCTTCCACATCTTTCTCCTTCTCTTCATCATAGGAGGGAGGCTTGATTTTTTGGAATTCGCCCTCTAATTCCTTTTTCCTCCTAGAATATTCTCTAGAGGCTTCATCTTCCTCATATTCTTTTGAGTGATTTACAATTCCCTTTCTCTTTCTTCCTGAACCTTCTCCTTCGTGACTGTTTCGGGAGGTCAATTCTCTTATTAACCTTTATTTCTCTTCACTGGCTAAAGATAGCCTTTCATTGTGGGTTTTTAGTTGCATCATTTATCCTTGCATTCAATGCATCATATCCATCAGTGGAGTGTTTAGATCTGTTGGATTTTCTTCACCACCCAGATCCACATACAACTCATCCCCATCACTTATGGTTTGAAACTGTATGTTTCTACACTGTTTCACTGTGCATAAAATTAAACATTAGTGAAAAATAAATTTAATAAACAATTTACATAAACAATATTTTTCTCTGGTGTGAGCACACATTATGGCCCAGTGTATTAACATGGGCTCTAATACCATTTGTAACATCTCCATTTTGACAATTTTTTTTAAAGATAATACTAACACTTCTTTCCACTTATGGTTAAATTTCAGCTCATCATATTTTGACGTTACATCCGCCATTTAATTTACTTGGTTTTATAGTTACATGTCCTTAACTTAATTACATGCTACTAAGGACTAACATTCAACTTTTAAAACCTCAATTAAAATTATAAGGTGGAATATTCTTCCTTATTAATTCTCCACAATAGATTGTATTTCTACAGTTAAATTTTCTTCATAACTATTAATACAATTTCTCCATTTGATATTAATAATTTAATACTTTTCACAATCTAGCTCTCCTTAACCCATAAATTTAAATTAGCTTGACCTTACAAGCTATAACATAACCTTATAGGGTGTATATGAAATTTACATCCACCCTACTCTAATTATAAGGGTGTTACTCATCACTAAGGATTAAATCCACTTTTAAACCTATGAATTTATATAATATATCGTAATTCACATATATATATATATATATATATATATATATATATATATATATATATATATATATACTTGATACTAAAAGACTTGGTTTCAGTCTAGAATACCCTTAAAGGAATTTAAGTTATAACTTAGGGTTAAACCCTTTATTAACTTCTTATCACGATGCATTTATAATACATTTATATGTATTTTCACCTTATTCTACACGATTCCCAACCAAGCATTTTATTTTCCCTTCGGCAATTAAACTGAACTCATAATTATAAAAATTGTTAGGCCACTAATTTGTATTATTATTATCACTTCTTAACATCCATTTCATCTATTTATAATGTTATTTTATCGCATTATTTATCATAATTTATTGTATAATTCCATTTCATAATTATTTATGCTCTTTTGGATAAATAATACTTGTTCTCCTTTATTTTAAGAAATTAATTACTATTATGCATGATTTTTCCAATGATGGTTTATTAATGAATTCGTTATAAAATAAATCACTATTTTAGCCTCCAATATCTCTTCCAAATTATAGATTTGATCTTTAGCTGATAATTAAATATTCCAATTCAGAAATTCGCTGGAATAACAAGAGAAAAGTTTGCATTGAATATTTCGGGCAAACAGAGAAGAAACCTGAAAATCTGAAACATGGGGTTTGTGCATAACGGACAAAATTATTTTCTTATGTGAAATTTTCCAAAATTCAGTCTTGATTGAGAGAAATGAAGGGTTCTTAGAAGGGTAGATTTGCCGATTTTTTGTTGTGGTCGTTTTGCAAAATTGCCCCAACTGTAATTGCCAGATTCGACTTGTGCTAGCTGAATCATAATGGAAATATCTTTCAGATCTCATCTTGCTTATTTATATTTTGTAATCAGCCTATTTCCCTTTGTTGTTTTTATATTTAAAGGGACACAAATCAGTGAGGATAGAACACATAGCAGATAATGCATAGAGGGTTGGCTATGCAGGGAATGTATATATGTAATAGAACATTTCATTGAGTTAATCCAAGTTATATTCATGTTACTCTTGTAATTTTGTGAGTGCATCGTAGCCCTGATGAGAGAGTTGGGCCTACTCTCCTGATCATGTGTTGGATTCTTTTTGTACATTGTTAATTATGTTTTTTGTTTTTCATATTTCGTAATTGTCATAACAGTAGATCTAATTACTGTTATCTTTATTGTTGTGAATGCATTACAATATTTTCAATTTATTATTGTCATTCTTTTATTGCAGTTACAGTGATTTTTTCTTTGTTTAAATTATCGAATCCACGATTGATATCAGAACTATGCTATTATATTTTCATATATTGTGTGCGTTAGCCTTGCAATAACCAATGCACCTGGATTGATAATTAATGTGGGAAAGGATTTGAATATTTAGTTAGACTTGGACACCAAAATTTTGGTGTTGCTGCCAGGGAGGCTAACAAATGTGCAAGAACACAATTCATATTCATCTAAGGATCAATCTCTCATCCTAGGGAGAGAAATTCTACCCTGATCTAGGTCTTGAGCATAGATTTTATATTTTCCTTTTCAATTCATTTATTAGGAACCAATATCTCATCCTAGGGAGGGAAATGCTACCCTGCTCTAGGTCCTGAGTGTAGTTTTTCTATTTTTCTTCTTTTTTGATTTATTTCTTAGGAAATGATATGTTGTCTTGGGGAGGGAAATGCTACCCTGTTCTAGGTCCTGAGTGTTAGTCATTTTTCTTTGTTTTTATTTCTTCTAATTTCTTAGGGCCTAATCTCTCGTCCTGGGGAGGGAAATGCTACCCTGCTCCAGGTCCTGATCTTAAGATTTCTTGATTTCTTTCTTTCTGTTTAAACACCCAATCTCTCATCCCAGGGAGGGAAGTTTCACCCTTCTCCAGGTCCTAAGCTTTAATAATTGTTTGAATTTTTTCCCTTCATCTAGTTCTATGAACATAGAGCTAAACAAAAATGCAAAGGATGAGGTCAAGGAAGAAAGAATCAACACAATCTGGAAGTCATTCACGAAACTTTAGGATGCGAAAAATATGGGAAATAAAGGCTATATTGAATATTGGTTTCACTCTGTTGTTTTCTCACAACATCACTCTACAGTTCAACAACTCTTGGCACCATCCTTAATAGGGAAGTTGGTCTCTCATACCCGTGTATTTATTAACATACATTTTTCAAATACGGGTATGTGAATACTTAAGGAATTATTTAGAAAATCGCTTCAATGGAGGTACTCTTATATCTAAGTATATTTTATTTTTAAAATTAGAGTGGTGTAGTGTAAAATATAGAATGAATAAAGACATAAATAAATAAATAAATTTCTTTAGATGTAAAAATAGTTGTTTTTGTTGCAACACATTGTGAAAATTAACATCAGTGATCAATATTAAAATTTATTTATGTATGTAGATGAATTATATTAAAAATAAAATTCCTACAAACACTCATATTCATCTTGATCACATTCTTGGAAAAAATCCTTAATTATCATATCTTATGGCTTGCGGGCTTGATGAAAATTCTAAAAAAACAGTCAGGATATTCATGTTTTGAGGGACCAAATGAGAATATTTTCAAGACATTTTTCTATCCTAGGTAGCCCTTAATGTCTACTTTCTAACCCAATTTTAATCAATCGAATTTGATTTGAAACAAAAAGTTCACGACCAAAACAATGACACTGTGTCTAGTGGGTAGCTAAGGAACAAAGTTGGGATAATCCATTTTTGGAGGCTTAAATGACTATATTTTGGAAACCTGTTTCTATGGTATATTTCCCTATGAATATAGTTTATAGTAAAATTTTAATCACTCTATTATGATATCGTATGATGAATTTATGACCAAAATACTAACTGCTTATCGTAAATGAGCACTCTTGAAACTCTGTTTTCCTGGCTATTCACTAGTGTATTTGGCCCATCAATTCTTATTTACTTAAAAACCTGTTTATATCGAAGATATATAAATGAATATAATTTAATATCCAATTTTAATCGTCTCAATTCGTCATTAAATGAAAAAATATGCTTGAATTATCAATTGTTGGTCTTAGCTGGAAAATCGAAAATGACTCTGTTATGCAGGTTGTTATAAGCAAATTTAACATACTATTACATGGAATTTTTAAAAATTGTTTATATTGGATACATCCATATGAATTCAATTTCATTTGGCTTTGGAATCACTCAAATCAGATGAAAAACAAAAAATTTATCATTAAAACACTGTTGGTTATTATGGTTGGCCACCGCTCTTCCGTAGGTAATAAATTAATTTTACTTTGTTAATTTCTTTCCCATGGATTTGTCTTATAGAGTAACTAATTGTTATTTTTTTTCATATTTCATGGATTAGCAGAGCTCAATCACCTCTCTTCTTCCATGATTTCATGTTTTATTGCAGGTAGACACTCATTTTTTTTGCAAGTCCCAGGAGAATAAATGAGGTCAATTTATAAACAAGTGATTCTTGAAGGAAATGGTAATGAAATAAAAACATCTTCAAAGAAGTTTCCTCACACAGGGAAAACAACATGAATAATTTTCATCAATTAATGGATTTATAACATGAGGAATTAGGAATTGATTTCCATTTGAAGATACAAGTCATTTTTGAGAAAACATTTTTCCATTTATTCACCATTCACAAACAACATTGCTCCAACAAAAATCATAACCATTGTAACTTAAGATTTTTATTTATTTAATCGTTTGCAATAAAGAGTCATTTATTTTCTGATTTCTCTTATGTTTTTATGCTTTAGGTATTGTTTACCTCAAAGTCACCACTTTTTTGTTTTGTTCTCAAAATAAAAGGACCGAGTTCTTAAGTTTCATGATGTTGTTACTCCAGATGCTGCTACTCCTTGGATGCTACTACTCTACGATGTTGTTAATCTGTGTTGTTGTTACTCCTTCGATGCTGCTACTCAGTGATGCTATCACTGCAGATCTTTCTCATTGATCTTGTTCCTCCTCAGATGTTGTTACTCCAGATGTTTCTACTCAGGATGCTGCTACTCGGATGTTCCTACTCTGTGATGTTGTTACACCGCGATATTGTTACTCCTTGATGCTATTACTCCTTGGATGATGCTACTCCGTGATGTTGTCACTCCGGATTTCGCTACTCGTGATGCTGTTACTCCTTGGATGATGATAATCTGTAATGCTGTTATTCATTCATTTTTGTTACTCCTCAGTTGTTGTTACTCCGGATGCTGCTACTTAGGATGTTGTTACTACTCAAATGCTGCTACATCGCAATGTTGTTCCTTCGTGATTGATCTGAAATTGACCGATTAACTTCTTAACTCTATTACAGAGATTGACTGTAGGGGAATTTATTGCAGATGTCACATTTGATAAAAATATGAGTTCTAGAGGCTACCTGGCCCTTTATAGACTCTATCTTCAAAACTAATAGAAGTTAATACTCATGTTCTGAAAATACGGAAATTGATCGAATAAAGTGTTGAGGTAGTTTGATTAGTTTGTCCTTTAGATTGACTGTTAACTGAAGTATGATTTAATGAAAAAGGACATAAACCAGTAGCATAAATGAATTAAATAACAACAATAATCATAGAGAAGAAGAGGAAAACAATTTGATGACGGAGTTTGTCCCCCCTGGACTACATCTTCAGGTCCGCTTTTAAGTGGGCGTCCGTTTTTATTAGGATTGATCGTGAGGAATATTTACACTAAAATAGAAAAGAATGACTGTGCTCATAGGCACTTTTTAACCCTGTAAATAGAAATTAATCTTTCTCGCCTTTCCGATGCCTATCTACGTGCTCAATTCTCACTACCGACGGCTGAGCAATGCTGCAAACAAAATCGCCTCTCAACTTCTGAAACTACACTTTATATTCCAAAAATCAAAGATGAACTTCAAAGAATAATTTACATGGCTTTAATAGGCTGCCTCAAATCTTCATTTAGCAATTTTTTGAGAAAATGAAGTGATAAAGGTCAAATTCCTCTCCATTCATGAACCTAGGGATTAATATCCCCAAACTCAGTAGTTGATGATCACTTTTTGGTCATCTAACCTATTATCATTAGATGGGAGACAGACTGTAATACCAAAGAAATTTTACCCTAAGAAAATTTCCTTCACTATGTTGAGAAACCCCAAAAGGAAATATTAAACAAACCTATATTTGTTTGATTTTCCTCATGGAATAATTAATTAAACCATAATTTAATTATTATTCCCAGTCATGTTTAACCGAAAATCAAAGAAATTAATTAGATAAACCTTTATTTATCTTATTAATTTCTAGGAATAATTATTTAAATCTTATTTAGATAATATTCCTTGTTAAATATGACCAAATCACCCACAAATAATTAAATAAATCATTATTTATTTGATTATCTTCTAATCGCTTCCTTAAAAAGATAAATAAATCATTTATTTATTTATTTTTGAAAAATTAAGGGATTTGACCCAAGTCAAATACCTTTTCCCTCCAACAAATATAATAAAATATTCCATAAAAGGTGGATCTAGATTTGGTTAACATTATTTTAATCATGCACCAGGATCTAGAATGACCCAATATTTTGTTATAAATAGGAGGGTTCTTCCTACCATTCTTCACCTTTTGTTGCCTATTAGATCACTCTGGATCTATACACTTGGTCCCATTTTTCCATCATTTGCTGTGTGAGCTCCCATTGAGCTCTATTCTTTGCATTGGGTTTTCTACACCAACAAGAGAGAGAAATCTTAGATCTGAAGTGCTGAGGACTTCCAAGAACCCATCCCACTGAGGAGAATTGGATACGCCTTCTTATTTTCCTCCCAGGTGCCCAATTAATATAAAAATTCTTTCAAAAATTGTTCTTGTCTTGTCTATTGGTACATGGAGCAAACCCTTGTTTTTTTTGCTTAATGTATTTCCATGCATAGATCTGGTTTTTGCAGCTCTTTTATGTTCAACTAACCGCAGATCTGAAGATATTGGCAGCCACTTTTGTTGTTAGGGCTATTAGTTATGCGTAGCTAAAGTGGTCCTTTTTCGTACACTTTGACAAAGGATTCATACTAACAAATGGCGACTCCACACGGGTTTTAAATTACGACCGCTATCGTTTTTCATATTCCTGCATATCCAGCTACTTCAGACCCTAGGGTTTCTTTTCAGCTGTTTATTTTTCCTATTTTTATGTTTTTTTTCTCACATAAAACCCTAAAACATTAAAATTTTTAACTTCCGTGCGTTTCTGGCCCTATTGCGCAGGTAAGCGACACCAGCCGCAACTGAGACGGAAACTTTTCTGAAAATCTGCCGTCGAGACAACCGGAACGGGGGGTCGCACTTTTTGGCCCATAACCTATGACCTGGACCTCCAGGTCACACTTTTCTGCCCCTTTTCTGCGACCTGCACTGAAAACAGGTCAGAACCTGCGACCTGCTATTTTTTCAGTGATTTTTCTGCATTTTTTCTGGGTTCTGCTACAGCTTCTGTCAGGGTCTTCCAGCCTCTGTTTCAGCCTGCTTTGACCTGGTTTTCATCTATTTTTAGCTCATCTAAGTGGGAACCTAGCCCCCTAGGGCTTCAGTACCCTCCAATTTTTGTGGAAGAGTTTTTAGCTGTTTCAGCCTCTGTTTTTCTGAGTTTCAGCTCCCCCTTGTCCAGATCTGATACCTCCTTTTCAGATCCCTTTAAATCAGCCTTTCTTCCTTTCAAATCACCTCTTGTCATTTTGTTTGGACCTCTCTTTAGGACCTCCTCCCTGTCCTTTCCGCTTTTTGCTGATTTCCTCCCTTTTTCCAGCCACCTTGCCTCTGTCTCTTGGCTGTGATCTGCACCTCTTCTCAGCAGCTTTATCCTTTAGATCCCTGTCCCTTTTGACCTTAGATCTATTGGCCTCTTTTCCGTGTGTTTTGCCTAGATTTTTCCCTTTTTTTAGATTAGTTTTGAGAGACCCGCCTTCTTGGGTTAGATAGATGCACAAGTAGCTGTTAATTTTCTATTATTTCAGCATTATATACTGTTCTCTGTAGATTTATTTTCAGTTACGCAGCACACTTTTTTCTTGCTCTCAAAATGGAAAGGGTTTAAAAATTAAAATTAACGCACGCCACACACTGACCCTAAGTGAAGAAGCGCCTGGTTAACACCGCCCGGCAAAGACTCTAAAATCAATTGTCACTGCACCTTTTCTGCCCTTGACCGTAATTGATTCTGTCCCCCTGTTGCCCCTGTCGGTTTCCTTCTTCCTGTCATCATTGCGCCCCCAAGGCGCCTTTCCCGGAGACTTCTTGGCCTTCACCCTCAGTTTCCGGTTGATCGACCTGCTCCGCACTGCCGTCGTCGAGCCAGTCCACCTTCGAGTCCGCACTCCGACTCCTCTCCTGATTCATCGGGTCCTCCTTCTCCTCCTGGTTCTCCCCCTGTCACCTTCACTATGTCTGGTCCAGGGCCTAACGCTAGCAGTTCTCCTGGCCCCAATGCCGGCCCCATTCCTAGCGGAACCGCCACAGGAACTACCCCGGCCACCCCCGTGCTGCCGTACATTGTAGGCCTCAGCCTCCCCGATTTCCATCAGTTGATTAATGACCCCATTCACCACAATGCTAACTGGCCCGCTATGCCAACCAAGCTGCCCTCCGACATCCCTAAGTTTGAGGGCCTTAATGGAGAAGATCCAACCAATCACGTCCGATCTTTCCACATGTGGTGTTCCTCCAATTCCATTACCGATGACTCCATCCGTCTTCGTTTGTTCCAATGCACGCTTACCGGCGAAGCTTCTAAATGGTATGTTGACCAAGCCACCTCTTCCCATACCACCTTTGCGACCCTTGCCCAAGCCTTTTTATCTTATTTCCAGCTCCCTCTCCGATACGATACTAGCACGGAGCTCTTGACTTCATTCAAGCAAACCTCTTCGACCCGCCTTTCCGCCCATGTTCAGGAATGGCGACGAAGACAAAGCTTATGTCGAGCCCCCCCCTTCAAAGATCGGGTTTACATGGACTGGTTCCTTCGCGCCCTCTTAGCTCCTATTGGCAAAGATGTCGCCTCTCACTTTCCTCAAACTGAAGAAGCCGCCCTCCAAATAGCCTTGAAATATGACCTGATCTACGCTCAATATGGTTATGTTTATACCGTTCTTCCTGACCTCCCCAGGCCTGGCGGCGCTAACGCCCCGGGGGCATCTCATTCCGCCGACGGTATCGTTGGAGCCCTTTCCCATCCGTACGCTCAACTTTCTATGGGCTATGGTCTCCCTCAGGGAGGGGCCAGCACCTCTAGCACTCTTCCCCCTCCCGGTAGCATGTATCCAGGATACGGCATGCCTCCTCCTTTTTCCCAACCTCCTGCTTACCTCAATGTTTCCCAACCCCACCATTACCCTTATCCGCAGCCTGGTGCGCCAGCTCCTCCAGCATACGCGCTTCCATCTCCCTTGCCTCCTCAAAACCCGCAACAGCACTTACAGCCCCCTCCAGGGCAAGTATTTGCACAGCAGGGCGCGACTAATCCCCCTTCTTCTCAAAGAAGGTGGAGAGGCAATCAAAACCAATCTGCCCCTGGTACCCGTGGACCCAATTCTGGTGTGGACCCTAACACTGCCAACCAGCAACAGGGCACTCAGCCCAAGCCGGACAGGCCGCTTCACACAAATAAGCCTTGTTCGTGTTGTGGTGTTTATGGTCATTACACCCACGATTGTCCCCTCTTACCCCAGATGCGGAAGATGTGGGAGTCTCAAGCCACATTGCGCGGACAACACGCCTCCCCTCATGCTCCTCCTAATGTGGCCACTACCCAACCGGCTGTGTTTACTGATCCCTTCCCTCAGCAAGGATTCGTGGCTATCCAACCGCCTGACAGCCAGGTCGCCACTCCCCCTTCCCTTTCTGGTTCCTCCGATTACCAGATCCTTATGATGCACTCCGATCCTAACCCGACCATCGATCTTCACCTTCAAACTCGGTCTCGCCAGTACCCCAAGCCTCCTGCTCAGTCTGCCCCCGAGCCTCCTTCTTCAGGTTCTACAGAGCCTCTTTCGACATCTAGTGGCCCCTTACATATCCCTCAACCCAAGGTTGAGGTCCATACCAAGATTCCTAAGGGACCCCTATGTCGAAACGCTGCTTCCGGTCGAGCTGCTCATTCGTATAGTATAGTAGATGATTTGGCGCAATCTCCTGCTGCCATTTCCACACTGGAACTCCTCCAGTCGTGCCCTTCCCAAAAGAAGGCTCTAATATCTGCCGTGGGCGCTGTAGATCCTGCTGACGACCAAATGATTGTTTTCGACGCCACTCAATCGGACCATCCCCCTCTTCCTGCTTTCGTCGCCTTCCAAATCCCAGTCAAAATCCAGAACGCCAACGTTTCGCGCTGTATAATTGATGAGGGGGCATCCACCTGTGTGATGTCCACTTCGGTTTGGAAGCAACTCGGATCCCCTGAGCTGGCCCCTTCCATGATCACCCTTCGAGCGTGGGACGACCATGCCTCCCAGCCCATTGGCCTTTTTCGTAATTGTCCTATCACCCTCACCGGTAAGACTGTTTGCGTTGACGTCGAAGTCATAGACGCCCCGCTAGACTACAACATTCTATTGGGGTGAAGCTACACCTATGCTATGTCTGCTGTCCCATCCATGGTTTTCCGCAAGATGTCTTTCCCCCATAATGGAAAGATAGTCACCATTGACCAGTTGACATATCATGAGCCAAAATCTCAGACCTCACCTGAGACGACCATCTCTTCTGTAGCCAACAAGCAAACCGTCGATTCCTTGACCAGTGTCTCCCCCGGTGTTTACAAAGATTCCTCCCTGCTTGGAACTTTTCCTAATCTCCCTCCTCCTCCCATCACTGATCCCAGCTTATCGAATGTTTGCATGATGCAATCGTCTCAGGCTACCCGTAAGCGGCCTGCCTCGGCTAGTCAGCAACCTCCCCCTTGCCCTCCGCAACCCGCTCCTAGCCATTCATCTCAGCCAGCCGGACCTCCTCCTTCTGGCCCTCCCCCTACAGTTGGTATCCCTGAACCGCTTTATCCTCCTGGATCGGTTCCCCTAGGCCTTAACCATCTTGGAGCTGTCCCTCCTGGTCATTTCCTTGCTGGGAAGATACCTTTCCTGGCTCCCCCTCCCGGAGTATATTCTATCCCCGTCATGGCCACCCTCTCTCTCCCTAACCTGACCTTGGGCATACCGGTCTGGTACCTTGATCCCCCAGCCGCCACCCCTCCTGGTCACCCCAAACCCTATATGGCTTTGACACCGGTTCAACCGGTCCCCCTCGCTTCCTCCGTTGCCACTGTGCCCCCAGCACCTCCACAGGACCCTTCTCCTGTCGTGACGGCTCCCGGAAAGAAAGGCAAAGCCCGCAAGGGGGCACCCAAAGACAAGACCACCACGACTGACCTGGCCCCTCCTCCGCCCGCAAAGCCTTGTGCCTTATGTGATGTCACCAGTCATGCCACCCATGCTTGTCCCGAGTTGCCCCGTATTCAGCCCATGGTTAAAGTCGCGTTCCCCGAGTCTACGGTCCCTGAAGCCTCCATTCCTTCTTCGTCCGTAACCAAGAACCCCAAGACTCTCCACACCAACAAACCCTGTGCTTTGTGCGGCGTTCATGGCCATTACTCCCACCATTGTCCTCACCTGACGCATTACCGCGCCTCTTTAGAGGTGGTCCGAGAGTATGAGGTTGAACAAAATCAATCCGCCTCTCCCATCCTCGCGCAGTATGCTTCAAGTCAGCCTGAGGATTCCCCCGCTCCCATCGACATTCCCCCCCCTGATGTTCAGATGACGGAGTCTACTGTAACCATTCTTTACCTATCCTCCTCTGCGAGACACTTGGAGCCTAGCCCCCCTGCATCCTCCCCTGTTGTGTCCCCTGACCACCCCTTTTCTACCCATACACGAGATCACTCCACCCATGTCTCTGTTGACCTCCGCAGCCCGATTCCTCACCATACTTCCGATAGCCCTCATATACCACCCTCTAGTTTGTATATGAGTCATAGTCATCCTGCTCCTTGCACTCCCTCCCGCGGTTGCCGCCCGATGACTTCTGTGCACTCACGCTGCCGTCATTGCCTCTCCTCCCCTCATTTGTTGTCTTGTCACACCATTCCGCAGGACCCCCCGTCCACACCCTTTATCGGTTACGCCGATGGTGCAAGTCATTACTCCAGGAATCTAGCCTCGGCAGGTTGGGCCATCTTCACCCCTTGCATGCCCTTGTTCTTTCTAATGGGGTATGCATTGGTTCTGCCACCAACAATCAGGCCGACTATGATGCAGTGCGTGGTCTCTTAGCCAATGCCCTCTTTCATCGCATCCTCCATCTGCACGTTCGTTTGGATTCCCTACTTCTTGTAATGCAACTAAATGGTGTTTATCGTGTGCATAACCCTGTGCTGTTTAGATGCTATTTATGAGTGAAACTCTTGATACGTGCATTTGAAACCATAACTTTCAACCATGTACCTCGAGAACAGAATCACTATGTAGATAGTATTGCAAACCATGTTCTAGATTGGAATTTATCACACGCATTTCATACAAGACAATAACATTCATAATCATTAAAAACAATGCATATCCATAATATGTGTCGCAAAAACATGTGTTTAGAGTCCATCTACTCTGATACATATGACATGCCCATAGCATGTTACAAAAAACTCAAAACTGGGGGCACCACCTGCCCCTACATACACACTAGGGGGCACCACATGCCCCACACCTAATCACTATCTAGCGAATCCCGAGCCAATGGCTCTGCCCCTGCAGCCTGTAGATCACGTATCCCCTGACCAGCCATCGCCATGCGCCGCATAACCCCTCGCCATTCCAAGGGTAGACCAATACATGGCTCTATGTATTGGTCGTCTAAGTCCTGCCACCTGCGCTCTGATACTCTGGTCAGCAACCTTTCGCATCTACGGCGGATGTCTTCCAGAAGGGCGGCTGCATCCTCATTTTGCGCTGCTCTCGACCCACTCGGACCTGCAGCTCCAGCTGCTGCCGGTCGTCCCATATATCCGGCTGATTTTACTGGCGCTATATCTGCATACCAACAATACATGAATCAGTACCCTAGCTACTATTCAAAAAACTGTAACATGCCCATACAAGAATAGCAATCTGTCACTTACCATCGGGCCCCCAGACTCGACCAGGCGGAAGTGGCAGGTCCGGATCTCCACAATAACTCATCCCACTATAGGGATAGTCGTCTATGTATAACGGCATCTGATCCCAATGGGCAAAGAACTCAGGTCAAAACACTCGCCCGACCGCCCCTCCTCCTCCTCTGCACAGTAGCTGCCCCCACCGGCGCATCCTGGGCTCTCTCGGGCCCCCATCTGGGAGCTGTATATGAGGCCGCAAGGTCGGGATCTTCTCAAAGAAGAAGGCGCACAATAAAGTCTCATACGAGAAATCGTGGTTCACTTGCCGCTTGCAGAGCGACAACTGCCGTTTTAGCGACACAAGCATCATTTGGTCCCACCCATAGTAGGTCCCACTCAACACACTCTCTACAAGCATCATCTGCCCCCCGGTGATGTGATGGAATGCCTGGTTGCCCAGGACATGCAGCACAGCTGTGGCCACTGCACGGGTCTCTAGCCTCTCTAGATCCCTGATCGGTATCTGAGTCCCCTTGACTTGGAGACACGGTCGACAATGTCGTTCCACAAACTCCATGATATGCCGCCCCCGCGGTAATACTGGCTGCGTGTTTCCCACCATCCCCAGTGGTGGGAGACCCGTCAGGAAATATACATCCTGGACTGTCAGTTCGATCCTGTGCCCCTGCACTACAAAGACCTCATGCTCTGGATCCCAATAACTGATAATCCGGGCCAACAAGGGCTCTCCTGCTCTCATCAATGGGTTCTCCAAAAACTTTAGAACCCCAAACCTGGCCAACACACGACGGACACCCTGATCCACCTGGATCTCTGCCCGTAATGTACCCAGGTCTCTCTCTCTCCAGTTAACCCGTAAATCTGCCATACCTGCACAAAAACATCATCTTTGTCAGCATACAGATCGGGAATACCATAACCAAACACAAAAACCCAACTCCCAGCCATCAAACAGCACCAAAACCCCCTCATCTCCCAGGTCGCAGTTTTCTGCCCAGTTCAGGACTAGGTCGCAGGTTTTTCCCTGAAACCTGCGTCCCAGGTCGCACTTTTTGGCCCAAAAAGTCCAACCCGGCCGTAAAGATGAAGGAGGGTCTGTTTCTGGGATTTTGGGCCCTAAACTGAACTTTCAGTCCACCAAAATGAAAGAGTAAGGTTAGGCCTCTTACCTGCAACTGACGGATCTATATTCCAACGGTCGGTTTGTCTGCTACGCTCGCCAAAAGATTTAGGGCCTTCTCTCCTCTCTACATTCACCACAGCAACAATAGCAAATGAGTGAATTTGGAGGGAAAACTGCCTTATTAAAAGAGAACCCATGTTTCTTCTTTCGACTACTGCGACCACACCGTAGCCCCGTTTGATAAACCGTCTACGCCGTTGGAAAGCTCTCACCGAGCGCTCAAATGGGTATCTGTTAGTTTTTCATGATCTGATACTTCACCAGGACACATTTTGTCCAAGAAGGGTCACTTCCCCTCTCATTAAAATCGAATTTCCTCACTTACAACACTTGTACTCGGGGCACCACTTCGCCTCCTTACTTGTCTTTGTTCGTGTCGATTTTCGTCATGAGCTCCCATCTTGTACTCATGTTTTTATGGTCCCCCATTGGGCCTTTACTGTGGGGCAGCACCATCGAGTCACCCTTGTTTAGAGCATCCAAGTTGAGTCATCATCGCATTCATGGAGTCTATCCCGAGTCCCTTGGTACCCCGCTATAGCCCTCCATCCTTCATTGCTTGGTCTCTCTCTTGTGTCGCACTTTATGACCTTCAGTCCCATTGTCCCCTATCCCTTATAATATTATGTCAGTCGCTGCCAGGTCATTCATGCCCTTTATGCTCTAACAAGGGAAGTCGTCCATTCGCTACTCAGTCTGTTCCATTTCCCTATCATCATTAGTGTCAGTCTGTCCATCGCTCCACTATTTTCTCTCGTGCCTTAGTTGAGGATGTCTCATTGCCTCACCTATGGTGGACCTCCTTCTGTCGACATCGGCTCATTCCTTCCAGAAGCCAGGTCTAGAGGGCGGTGTACCTTGGTTCCAGCTTCCACTCTTGTTCGGTGCCTCGGATCAGGCACAGGGATCTCTCGTTTCCCTTTGACTTGATTGTTTCTCCAGCTCCTGTCAGCATGATCGAGATCCGTATACTTGATGGTCCAGTGATCCAACAGCAGCTCTTGATGATTCCCGGTTGTGTGTGAGATGTCTCAACCCTCATGAGGGGGTGGCCCTGTAGGTAGCCCCCCACATGCCCGAATGACCTCTTCCTTGCAGCCTTCGATGCAGCTCCAGATATTTGATGATGTTGGCCTTAGCCACTTGCAGCACCTCTTTGATTTGCATGTATCAGTCAGATTTTGTGAGCCCTTCCCCATTTACCGGGGGAATTTGGGTTGTATTTGTATCTCATGTACTCAGATATTATTGTACAAGTCCTGGCTATTATCCTAGGCACAGCATACATATGGGATTCCTCATTGTATTTTTATCTGGCTCATGATTATGCCAGCTGTACTTTATGGTTCGGTCCCTTGTTTACTGGACACACTATTCTTTTCTACTTTGTCTCGGCGGGCATAGGTATGCCTCCCCCGCCGCCTTCAGCACAGGTACCCTCTCATAAAAAGAGACTTGTTGCACCTGCGAGTCTCGTCTCCTCAGGGTCTAATTCTTCAGCACACTATCTACCTTGCATTTCTCTCTCTGACTTCCCTTTTTTTGTCTAGTGATTGAGTTCTTACAACGTACTTCGGTCATACGATTTTCTCCTGACACTCGCGCACTGGGGGGCAATTTGTTACACCATTTTTTGGTCATCTAACCTATTATCATTAGATGGACCAAAGTACACCATGTAAGACCAATTTTACCCTAAGTAAAATTGCCTTCACTATGTTAAAACAGGAAACCCCAAAAGCAAATATTAAACAAACCTATATTTGTTTGATTTTCCTCATGGAATAATTAATTAAACCATAATTTAATTATTATTCCCAGTCATGTTTAACCCAAAATCAAAGAAATTAATTAGATAAACTTTATTTATCTTATTATTTTCTAGGAATAATTATTTAAACCTTATTTAGATAATATTCCTTGTTAAATATGACCAAATCACCCACAAATAATTAAATAAATCACTATTTATTTAATTATCTTTCAACCACTTCCCTAAATAATTAAATAAATAATTATTTATTTGATTATCTTCTAACCGCTTCCTTAAAAAGATAAATAAATCATTTATTTATTTATTTTTGACAAATTAAGGGATTTGACCCAAGTCAAATACCTTTTCCCTCCAACGAATATAATAAAATATTCCATAAAAAGTGGATCTAGATTTGGTTAACCCATGCACCAAGATCTAGAATGACCCAATATTTTGTTATAAATAGGAGGGTTTTTCCTACCATTCTTCACCTTTTGTTGCCTATTAGATCACTCTGGATCTATACACTTGGTCCCATTTTTCCATCATTTGCCGTATGAGCTCCCATTGAGCTCTATTCTTTGCATTGGGTTTTCTACACCAACAAGAGAGAGAAATCTTAGATCTGAAGTGCTGAGGACTTCCAAGAACCCATCCCACCGAGGAGAATTGGATACGCCTTCTTGTTTTCCTCCCAGGTGCCCAATTAATATAAAAATTCTTTCAAAAATTGTTCTTGTCTTGTCTATTGGTATATGGAGCAAACCCTTGTTTTTTCTACTTAATGTCTTTCCATGCATAGATCTGGTTTTTGCAGCTCTTTTATGTTCAACTAACCGCAGATCTGAAGATATTGGCAGCCACTTTTGTTGTTAGGGCTATTAGTTATGCGTAGCTAAAGTGCTCCTTTTTCGTACACTTCGACAAAGGATTCATACTAACACAAAGACCTCCTCTGATAAAAACTGGGATAGGCTATGAAGGAGAATCAAGTAAAGGCAAAGATAAGGAAAACAAAAATATTATTTTTGTTAAAGCAAATAAGGATGATGAAGCAGCTCAAATGATTCCTACAAAAGAAGAAACATGCTATGAAGGAGACAGAAACCAGAAGGAACCTCTAATAAAAAAGAATGAAATAAATACTCAACCAACAGAAGAAGGCTCATATACCCCTGAGTTTGTCAAATTTGGAAGCCATCAAAGGAGATTCTTTCCTTCTATGAAAAATACCACCTGCTATGCCTACCACAAGCTGGGACACATTGTTGCATACTGTCTTACAAGGAGGATTAATTCAAACCAGTAAAGGATGCAAACAGTGAAGAGATTATCTCAAGCAAACAAATGGAGAAGACAACCTTTCATCAGGTATGCAAACTGTTTCTATGGATACTGTTTTTACTGTAAAGAATTTGGCCATAAAATCATAGAATGCAAAAAATATGGACAAAGACTGATGTTCAAAACCTCAAGGAGGGTTATGAATCATGGAGAGTTTTCTCATACTCATAATTTTTCTAAAAATATGATTAAATGTTGTGTATGCAATAAAATTGGACATATGCCTTCCAAATGTCCTCTCAAAGAATGTGGGTCATCATCTCAGAAAAGGTACCAAACAAAAGGATGCAAGCAGTGGAAAAAGAAGGTGAATAAATGTGACCTGGCTCAAACAGCTCAAGACCTGAAAAGCCAATGGTATTTGGACAGTGGTTGCTCAAAGCATATGACTGGAGATAGAAGCAAGTTTATAACCTTTGATGAAAATAAATCTAGAAATGTTACTTTTGGCAATGACAAAGGAGGGAAAATCAAAGGAAAAGGCTCAGTCAATCTAGATAATGGCAGAGGAAAGGCCCAAGATGTACTATTTGTGGATGGGCTAAAAGCAAATTTGCTGAGTGTCAGTCAAATGTGTGATAAAGGTTGTGAAGTTCATTTTAGTGAAGTTCTTTTTAGAGCACAACATTGTGAAGTCAGATCAAGCACCACAGGAAAGACTATGCTCAAAGGTGTTCAAATAGAGAGTAATGTCTACATAGTGAAAGAATAGAATGAAGCATGCCATCTTAGCAAACTTGAGGAGTCATGGTTATGGCACAGGAGATTGGGACATCTTAACTTCGACCATATCATCAGACTGAGCAAGAAGAAAGCTGTCAGAGATATGCCAGCAATAAAAAGGCCTTCAAATACCATATGCAAATCTTTCCAATTGGGAAAACAGACATAGACATCCTTTAAGACCAAAGATGAGCTATCAACAAGTAGGCCACTTCAGCTTGTACACATGGATCTGTGTGGACCTTCAAGAACTAAAACACCAAGTGGAGAATCCTACTTCATGCTGATAATAGATGATTTCTCAAGAATGACATGGGTTGCATTTCTCAAATATAAATAAGAAGCACTTGAGAAATTCAATATATTCGAGGCATTGGCAGAAAATCAAACAGGATGCAAGCTAAAGTGCATCAAATCAGACAGAGGAGGTGAATTCACAAACTATGACTTTGCAGACCTATGCAATGAACATGGGATAAAATAACAGTTTACTATTGCAGGGACACCTCAATAGAATGGAGTGGTAGAGAGACAAAACAGGTCTGTACAACAAATTTCCAGAGCCATGATGCAAGAAAGTAACATTCCCCAAACCTTCTGGGCAGAAGCAGTACACACAGTTGTGCATATTCTTAACAAAGCTCCTTTAAGACCAAACAGTGACAAGACTCCTTATGAACTATGACATGGTAAACTAGCATCAATCAAGCACTTTAGAGTCTTTGGAAGCAAGTGTTACATAAATAATAATGATGAAAATCTAGGGAAGTTTGATGCTAGAGCAGATGAAAGAATATTTTTAGGATATGCATCCAAAAGTAAAGGTTACAAGTGCTACAACAAGACTCTTCAGAAAATAGTGGAAAGCATTGATGTAAGATTTGATGAAGAACTACCAAACAAGACAAGAAGTACAGATTGCAGCAATCCTCCAAAATATTATGAATAAGCGAACCAAGGTGATGATGAAATAAGCAAGATAACAGAAGATGTTGAACTGAGCTCAAAATCCCCCTCAAGATACACTCAAAATAATCATCCAGAAGATCAAATCATTGGAGACAAGAGTGTAGGAGTCCAAACAAGAAGACAACTAACTGAACAGACAGAAGAGGTATACCTAGCTATGTTATCACAAATAGAGCCAAAGAAGTTTGAAGAAGCCAGCAAGGACAAGTGTTGGGTGAATGTTATGAATGAAGAATTAGACCAAATTGAGAAGAACAATACCTCGGAATTAGTTCCAAGACCCACTGAGAAAAATGTCATAGGGTCAAAATGGGTATTCAAGAATAAAATGAATGAACAAGGACAGGTAATCAGGAATAAAGCCAGACTTGTATGCAAGGGATATTCAAAAATTGAAGGTCTTGATTATGATGAAACATTTGCCCCTATAGCCAGAATGGAAGCTATCATAATGTTTCTGGCCTTTTCATGCTACCATGACTTTAAGGTATATCAAATGGATGTGAAATC